>JASDQU010739027.1:104175-124107 GCA_032191745.1 Picea mariana
CCTCTTTCCTCTTTTCATGAGGAGTTCTTTTATGTAATGAGTACCTAAAATGGCCAAGTTGTCGGGACTCAAATTTTTTGTCATTACAGTTAGGCTTAAGGGGGGGTGTTGGACCATAACCCTAACTTACATTAGTTTATACCTAGATTAGGCTCCTAGATCTTGGTTAATACATTCATTTACACTTTATTTCACCTAATTTGGCCACATAGAGAAGAAGGGCGCCTCATCCCTAGATTTTAGGGAAAACTACTATTTTTAGATCAAGACTCAACTCCCGGTTCTTGATTTTCTTGATTTATTCCAACTCCCCCATGCAAAAACTCATCTATTATTGGGGAATGCACACCTCCTCTTTGAGTGCAAGATTTATTCCTTAATGACTTTTGCTGTTACTATTATTAGTAACTACTATTTCGGGTCAGTTAAGTGAGTTGGAACTGCTTCTCTTGTCAGTTAAGTGAGCTTAAGTGAGATAATGTGCATCACTTGACTCTTTTGGACATTAATGAGTGTGTGAAATGTATCTTTAGTGGTCTAGATCAAACTATGTGGTCTCCCTTAGCTTATGACACCTATTTTAGCTATTTTTAGCTTTTTTTGACTAGAATTTCTATGTTGGAAATTCTATATATTCACCTCCTCTCTTCTTTTTTGAGGATGGTTGCTCAGGTATATTCATTTTTGATTAATATAATTATATGATTTATGGAGCAAAAAATTTCTCTCATCTCTTGAATATCATCAAATTGCATGTGTTCAATTTAACTAGAATTCTAGATCTATCGGGGTTTCTGCAGGAATTCTACAGTATCATCACATCAAATAACCATATGCACAATACACCAGAATTTACGTGGAAACCCAAATGGGAGAAAAACATGAACTTATTTTTTATATATATCAAGAATAGATTCATAGGAAGCACCAACTGGAAGGAGGCACCAACCTCCTGATTTATAGGCACCAATCTAAAGGAAGTACCAACTCCCTGATTTCTCTGGCACCAACTGGAAGGAGGTTATGACCCCTTGATTTCCATTAACCAACCTGAAGGAAGCACCAAATCCCTGAGTTCTTCGGAACCAACCGAAATGAGGCTATGACCCCCTGATTTACAAGAACCAATCTGAAGGAATATCTAAATCCCTAAGTTCTCTGACACCAATCGGAAGGAGGATACAACCTCCTTTCCTTGCCCCATCCTTCCACACTAAAATATAAGTGTAGAATCATTGTCACTACCACTAATACTATAATTTCCAATGTCACTATTACATCAACCAACCTTTCATTGTCAATGTCACATCAACCAACCTGTCACTATCACTATCACATCACCCAACCTATCACTGTCACTGCCACATCAACCAACCTGCCACTATCACTATCACATCAACCAACCTGTCACTATCACTGATATACCATCATCAACCAACTCATTCACTCACATGGATGAAAAGCATCACCAAACCATATATATCAACCATGTGCATCAACCATCAACCATGTACCTCAACCTGTATCAACCATGCACATCAACTTGTACCATACCATGTACATCAACCTGTACCATACCATGCATCAACCATGTACCATACCAAGTACACCAACCATGTACCATATCACGTACATCAACCATGTATCAAACCTGTACTATCTCATGCATTAACCATATACTATATTACTCATGTTATCTATCAATCATTCCATACACCATGCACCATAAGATATCATCAATGAAGTGCTAAGATAGCCAAGATAACAAGATACCAATATAGCCAAGATGTGCTACTAATCAATGTACCATAACATCACTAAGGTGTACCTCAACATGTACCAACATCACCAAGACATGCACCTCATACATGTACCACCATATACCAAGTGTGCACCTCAACCATGTACCAAAAACAAAAATATGTGTCTCTATAATATGCCAAAATCACCATACCATGCCTCAAGCATGTACCATATCACTGATATATATCAATAAAATCATACATATAAACATACCTTAGAAGCTATAACTGACCTGGTGCTTTAGATCATATACAAACATACCAACCTAGGCATCAACAACTTGGTACAAGCATCTCTTACCAAATATGTCTTGTCCTCGTGGGACCAAAACCTTTTGTCTAGCGGGGCCTCGCGTGATGAGCCCTAGACAACCCATGGGGATGCCTCGTGGGACACTAGTTTTTTGATCTATGGGGGTCAGCCAAACTAGGGTTTCTTCAGAGAAACGTACGCACACCTGCAATCCAAAAACTCTTACCTTATCTCTCCTTTGCTACCTTATATTTCTCCATCGCAAACTCACTAATAGATCACTTAATCACATAGAAGATATTAAGTAGAATGTGTGTGTGTGTGTATGTACTTATGAGTGACTTCTTGAGGTGTATATATAATTTTTCTAAGTAACCTCTTTCCTTAACTTTAGGTCTTCTTGAACTTTCTTGTTACAACCACTTTACCATTTCATTAATGTCTTGCAACCAATTAGGGGCTTCTTAACCCATCTTTGGGGATTCCAAATTCATGAGGGAATATCTCCTTAACCATGAAAAGTCATGTGGCATACCACCTACTATTGGAAATGACAGAAAAATAACTATCCATGTACGAGTGTGTTACTTGCATTTACACTGTCCTTCATTTCATTATTCCTCAAACAACTTCTGGCTTCATGACCACAACTATGGGTTTCTTGTAGAATTCTTCAAAACGTCTTCTCGTGAGGGCCATGCTTAGAGCTAAGCCATAATGGGACCACTTTGGATACTTATCCAAACACACCCATCACATCTGTTGACATCAATGACAACCATTGCTTGTTGACATCAATGACAACCACTGTTTGTTGACATCAATGACAACCAACTGAACAACAACATCAATGACAACCATTTGTCCAACAAGTTTAACATGCATGAGTAATGGGAGTTTATGTGGCATCCACTCAACACTATGGTGGTTAAAGAATAGGTCAATTTGTAGGAGGTCTAAATTCCACATTCAAATTTCGATTTAGGTGATATTTACATTGTTGGAAAGATCTCAATGAGTAGAACAACATCAAAGGGATAACAACTTTGTTCAAAAAATTTTGATCCCCAAAATGGATATTTATTCCCCAAATGGGCTTTGGTAGTTTTAGGACCCCAAAATTACCAAAATAGAACTTGCCCCTAAAATAGACCCTACAAGTCCATGGCTCAAAATTTTCCTTTTTAAATGTAACAATATAGATGAAAAATTATATAGTAATCCATTTTGGATCACAAATCCCCATTCTAGGAGTCTTGATCCGCAAAATATGTTTATTGAAGGATATGAGGATATATTTCCTCTACCTTATCCCTAGAGTAAAATTTATCCTTGACCAGAAGTTGTCCTTTTAACCCATCCTACCAAAGTTATTACTGCCCTCGTCTAGTTTTTCTAGACTTATTTTGTAAAATTGTATCCTCTACTAATTCTGCCTAAGATTTTGACACTAAGTCCTCTATGGTAGGAAAAAAGTTCCTGTCATTTTCCTGATATGACATGGAAGGCTCATAGATTTTTGGATTTTCCACATCCGCTGCTAAGTGAGTGAGCATGTATATAGGTAGATTAAATATGAAAGCATTATCACCTACCTACTCCAACACTTTGAAAGGGCCATATTGAAAAGCATTGCTATTCGTACTAATAACTTGTAGCCTTTCTTTGTTTAGGTGAAACTTACCAAGTCTCTTACCTTGAATGTCTTCCTCATTATACAATGGTCATGCATGGACTTGTACTTTTCTCGTGATTTCCTCAATCAGTTTCCCATACCTAAAAATGAGTCTTATTGATATTTTTAATGAATATTTAAGCCTTCAATGCTTCTCACGTGGTGCCTTCCTTATCTCATCCATGCTATCCATTGACAACATCTAAAGGACAAGGTAGAAAATATCCAAAACAAGTTTCGAAAGGGGAATTACTAATGGAAGTGTGGACTTATATGTTATAAGAGTTCCATATTTATATATATTATAATTCCCATCTCAAGTTCATGGATTCTTCTAGCCATAACTCCTCAAAATATGAACCAATGTCTTGTTCACCATTTATGTCTACCCATATGTTTGTGGATGGAAAGTTGTATATATCTTTAATTTGGTGCCCATTTTCTCCCAAAGTGTAATCCAAAAGGAACTAAGACATATGGTATCTATGTTTGATATAATCCTTGGTATCCCACAGTGCACCCAAACCATTTCAAAGAACATGATTGTTGCATCTTGGCCCATGATGGTGTTTTTACAGGGCATGAATATGCACATTCTACTAACTATGTCCACTATCACAAATATATAGTCACGTCTCCTCATTTTTCATGGAAAACCACCCACAAAATACATGGAGATGCTATCCCATGGTCTAGTAGGTATAGTTAAGGGAAAATATATAACTTACGTCATATTACTAAGTTTTCTAGTACACCAAAATATGCATATTATAATAAACTAAGCTACATATTCTTGCATTATGGGCCAATACACATACCTCTAAAAATTGGCTACTATTTTCCCAATACCAAAATACCATCCAACTATGGGGGTGTAAGACTCTTTGATAAGCTGCAATATTTCTCCTTTAGTCACATAGAACTTATTTATATTTTAGAGAAACCCATCATAGAGATGGTATTCAACCTTATCATCACCTTATTCTTCACAAACTTGGGCTTGTAGCTATTGAAATACCTCCTTGAGGTCCTCATCTTTTGTCTATTCCTCTTTGTGTGAATCATGGGTGAAAGGCTCCATATGCATGAGAGTAACCAAACTTTTAATATTAGGTTGGGGTGGTCTTGAAATATTTTCTATAAGATTATTAGTACTTCCCTTCTTATACTTGACGAAAAGATGAAATTGCTGCAAAAATCCCATGCATTTGTAGTGTCTTGTTTGTTGAATATTACTTTAGGCTTGAAAATATTACAACCATTGGTGATTATTGTGGATGATGGTTTCCTTGTGCATTATATAGTGTTTCCCTTTCTTAAAACATTTCATTATAGCACATATATTCTGGTCATATGTRGGGTAGTTTAGGACTTCACCATGACACATTTTAGAATGATAGCATACTAGCTTACCTCCTTGCATCARSACCACTCCCATAACATATCCTMTTGAATATATATCCAATTAGAATGACTTCTAAAAATTTRGGAAATACAAGAATTTATGCTTGACTAATATTCTTTTCAACTCTTCAAAATCRTTTTTTTTATTCTTCCCCAATGGAAACTCTTACTGTTGACTGTTATGGTATGGGGTGGTGCAATCACAACTGAATAGGATGTTATAAAATTCTAAAAGTAATATGTTTCTACACAAATATCCTAACTTTAGTGGAATTCATATGATTTGTATACTTTATGATGGTCTCTATATTCACAAGATCAATCTTTAATTCCCCTCCATCAATCATGTACCCCAAGTACACTGAGGATTATTTGGAAAATTCACATTTGTTAAGGCTTTCTAGCAATTGATGATTTTTTTGGGTCTCTACCACGTGCATGCGATGTGATATATTCTCTTATAATGCAGAGTTAAAAATAAATATATCATCCAAGTACACTATTACAAAATAATCTACAAAGGGATACACCACAACATTCATCAAACACATTAATGTAGCTGGTGCACTACATAAACTAAAAGGAAGTACCAACCATTGATATAAGCCTTGCCTCATATTGAAGGAAGTATTCTAGGTGTCTTCATATTTTACTCATACTTGGTAGTATCTCAATTTGATATCCTTCTTGTTGAAGCACTTGACATGCTATAGTTGATCCAACAAGTCATCAATCTTGGGAAAGGGAATTGATTTTTGACAATGATCTTATTCATATCTCTATATTTGATAAAAATTATCTAAGTCCCATCCTTCTTCAGAACGATGATGACAAGTGACCCAAAAGGTGAGATAATTGGTGAAATTAATCCTCAATACAATAGTTGTTGTAATTGTTCCTTCACTTCAATCGGTTCTAGTATGGTCTGTCTACATAGTACTATGTTGGCGATGGAGAATTAAGAAAAAATTGTATCTCACTCTCTACTTCCCTCTTAGGTGGTAACCTTTTAGATTCTTGTAACACTTATTTGTATGCTTTAAAATCCCCTCCAACTGGTCTTTTGACTCCTTATTACATCCCTCTCGGGATTCCTTTACTTTATTGATTCATTTCCCTCCAAGTTCTATCTCAACAAGAGCAATATAAACTTTCTAATTGAGATAGTCCATTTATTTTCTTGGTTGGAACTTACCAAATATATCTTATATTTGTATTTGTGTGTATTGATAATTAAGTACTTCCCATCCTTGACTAGGCATTATTGGTTTTCTCTCCTCATGAATATTGCATCCCTCATGTACATGTGGGGGCTTCCAAACACTACACTACACACATAAGGTGGTACCACATCTACCTTTACTTCACCAATGTAGTTTGAACTTATGGAATTTTTTATCTTACACTACTTAGTGACCCTAAGATCTACATCCTTATTTACCCAACCCAATGGGTATTGGTAAGGATGATCATGATCTTCCAATCCAACATTACTCACTAGATCCTCTACTATGAGATTGGCTTGTGAACTTAAATTGAATAGATCATTCACCTTTGTCTTCTTGACTTGGATATTGATATGGGGTATTTTCCTTCTCTTCCTTAGGATGGATCTTAGTCAAGTTCACATCCTTCTACAATGTAGTCTAAACAATATTTTCATCTACATTTGCATTTCCCTCTACCTAGTTGCCTAAATCCATTGCTAGCATGTTCTTATTCACATCCTTCTCATGGTTATTTGGATTCAATTATGGATGTAGCTTCCAATAATTATCTTTGGTATGACCATCAATATTACAATGGTTATAGTAGTTTCTTGGATATTTGCATTGATGTGTAGTGGTTGTTGTCTTCTTACCCTTTCGTTTCCTTTTCTTCTTTCCCTCCTTTGAAGCACTTTGTTGGCATTCTTTCTTGGAACCATTTGGATATCCTTTATTCTTGTCCATATCTAGATATTGTGCTTACATGAAGGCATTATCAATGGTCTTAGATTTAAATAGAATATTTTGCCTCCTTAAATGATTGTGGAGAACACCTAGATACTTGAGAAGTACATCCACTTTCTTAGGAGATATTCCTAACATAATGATTTTTTTTTTAAACTGAGTGGTATACTATTGCACACTTTTCCCTTTCTTATAGTAAAATTAAACATGTCCAGTGGTCCTCTTCTCCCCAATGGGGTAAAACTAGAAATTAAAGAGTGTTTTACATACCTCATTTTACTGCTCGAACTGTCACATAGGAGAAAAAGTCCTAACCTTAATGGGAGAGCCTAGAGGAAACTCTTAGGCAAGCCACCCACAATCACCTTAGTGGCCTTTCCCCACTCTTCAGACTAAGTACATAAGGTATCCTAGTCTATGGGGGAATCCCTATGGTCAATTTATGATAAATCTTGTAGGAATGGAAATGCAACTAGCTTAGATTGATTACAAAATATTAACCAAACAATCAAATTAGCCTTAATATGTGAGAGGTAAATTATACCAAGTGTTTGTTTGATCAACAATAAACTAATACAAGTTTACCAAGTGAATTACCATTATCATTTTCTTTTATTAGGATGCTACAAATGATTGATCAACTTTAAAGATCATTCATCAAGTGCACAATGAAACAATAGGACCATGGGATATCATTCATCACAAAGAAGCAACATGAAGGTGTAAAATACAAGTTCTGGGAAACTAACATTCACATCAACCATCAATTGATTATGAACCATAAAATATGTGTGAGGACAACTTTACAATGATCATGTGCTCGCCAATTTACCACGAGATATTGGATTAATATTGTTGTGGAAATTCCAAATTACAAGTTATCATTAATTGTGCTCAACATAAAATTTTTAAAATGAACCATCGATATCATCCATAAACATACCCATTGGATTTGCAGGTTTAACCAACATTCAAATAGTCCTTTCGAAATTTATCATGATAAATTTCGAAGTGGCCAAATTTCGAATTACAAAGCGTCCATGGTAAAAAGTAACAACAATTGGGCAGAATTGGGAAAAGCCCCGATTTTTGTTGTTAAATTCATGGGAAAATTAAGAAAATTCGGCCATGTGATGAGATATTCTTGATTTAATATCTGTTCTAGCAAATTGAGATCTAGAATGGGTCGAATTTGAAGTTAGAGTGAAGCCATTGTAGATGGAGCGAGTTTAGTGTTTAAAATTCTCAATTCGTGAATTGATTTTGGATAAATTCATTCCATAAATGTCAACCCACAACGATTTGTTGTTGCATAGGTCGAACTGGTGTTATCGGGGTGAAATTGAACAAATTTCATAGTTTCAGAATGTCTATGGTAAATTGGAGAAAAATTTGAGCAAGACCCCCAATTTCCGCAGCGGAAAATTCACAAGGAATTGATGCGCATAAAAATGAATGTGCACAGGTGGGCGCACTAAAAATGCATGATGCACAGTAAAAGCTGGTGATAGGTTAAATTCGACACTGCGCAGAAAGATATTGGTGTGTTGGTGTGTGCGCTAAATTTTGGTGCAGCGCGGAAAAATGTTAGTGTGCAGGTGTGCACGCTAAATTTCGGTCCTGCGCGGAAAAATGTTAGTGTGCGGGTGTGTGCGCTAAATTTAGGCGCTGCGCAGAAAAATGTTGGTGTACTTGAGTGCGCGCTAAATTTATCATTGAGTGGTGTACACACAGATAATAATTCCGTGCGTGGTGTGCGCAGTGTTGGCATAGTGCACAGGAGTTTTGTTGGTGTGTGCGCGATGTGGGTATATGTTGTCACACGACAGTTTTGTTAATGGTGTGCGCAGAGTTTTGGTGCGTAGTGGAGACATACTAAACTATGGCATGGTGCAATGCATAGAGTATAATGCGTGCAAAATATCATCACGTGATACAAAAACTGCGTGCAACAGGTAATAGTGCATGAACCAAAAATGCGCGCGGTGGATATTGGTGCGCGACACAAAAGTAGTGCGCGCAAGTTATTAGCGCGATAGAGAAGTGATACATAGTGTATTTAATGTGTGCGAAGCATGATTTACCTTGTGTTGTTGTTGTGCATGGTGAATACGGGTGCACAGACTGAAATTTGTGCGTGCAATTGTTTTTGAAGGGTGAACAACAACAAAAAACCAGTGATTTTCTGCGACGTTTTATATCATTTGAACGTCATCTTTTTACAACATGTTTTTGAGGCCCTTAAGAGCATTTTTAGGAACTCAAAAACCACGAGACAAAGGTATATCAAAGGTAGACTTTTCCTTTACAACTCAAATAAAAGAGCTCGGAGAGATCTTTCTAATGGTGTAAACCGTTCGTCAAAAGGAGCTTTTATGAGAAAGTTACAACACAAACAATGAAGAGTAAATTTTAAGACCCATCTAACTTCAAAGAGCCATAACTTTCTACTTTGGAATCAGATTGAGGCGTAGGAGTAGTCAATGGAAATCTATTGAGACATAGAAGACAGTCCCAGAGTTCAATTAAATTTTTGATCATGTTAAAATTGTTTAATATGGAAAAGAAGGTACCTGTAGCATACCAGTTACAATATGGTATTTTGGCCTAGAACTTTAGCCGATTGTAACTAGTAGCCTGGAACCCAGAAAAAGGTGAAACTTGGACATAATTTCCATAATATGTATATGAATAAAACCAATTGATCTCCTATGAAATATCCAATGCAGTAAGTGCAAAATGCATAATTACAGCGCAGAGTCGCGCCAAGTTGAAAAATGAACAGAAAAGTTAATGGGCAATTTGCAAATAACCATAACTTTATGCTCGAGACTCGGAATTGAGCATGGGAGTAGGCATTGGAAAGGTATTGGATAGTGGAATATAATTATCCACCCATAAAATCGATATGAACATCTAATTTTTTTAGGAAATCAGAAGAAATATTTCTGATATATTATTGAACCAAAATGGTTCATAATTTTCATGAAATTGTTGAAACAGTTAGCCTGACAAAGTTTTGTTGGCTGCACATTTTGCAGATTTAACAACAACTAGATTAGAACAAGATCCATGCAGAGTCTAGAGTGATGGAAGAGGCACAGGGGACTTATAGTCAAGAGGATGATATTAGAGGGATGGATGTCCATTTGGGCATTGAAGGAACAAACTTCAATGGACATGGAGATGAAAGGGATGAAAACATGAATATGGAAAAGACCATTAAAAATTTACAGAAGGATGTCCAAAGCCATAAATCTGATAATGAAAGGCTTATGAAATCCAAGGAGCAACAGGATGACTTCAACATGAAGTTATTGTTGAGCTTGAACAAAATAGAAAATAAATTGGATAAGGAGAGTGGCTCAAGCAAATCAATAAGTCACATGCCTTCTGATGAGAAAAGAAAAACAAGAAGTGTTAGCAGACATCACCATCACTCCCCAAGGCATTCCAATAAGAGAGAAGACAACAACTCAAGTCTATCCCCTGTCAGGAAGCACAAGAGGTCTGGGGTGGATGAGCTATGAGGAGAAATGAACAAAATCAAACCTCCTACATTTGATGGTGAGCACAAGAAGGATGAAGATGCAGAAACATGGTTGCTGGGCATGAGAAAGTATTTTCAATTACATAATTATTATTCTCATGCAGAAGGTAGAATTTCCATCTATCAAATCAAGGGAAAGGCATCCATGTGGTGGGATAAACTTGTGCAGGTGCATCACATTAAAGAGAAAAGTGTTACTTGGAGGGAATTCAAGAACCATTTCGAAAATAAATACTTGAATAAGAGATACTATGATAAGAAAATGAAAGAGTTCTTTGAACTCAAGATTGGGAGTATGACAATAGATGAATATGAGAGAAGGCTTTTACAATTGCTGAAGTATGTCTCTTTCATCAAGGATGAGACAGTTAAGATTCAAAGGTATTTGAGTGGATTTCCATCACTCATCAGTGACAAAATACAGTATGATGATCCCAAGACATTGGAGCAGACCATAAGGCGAGCTAAGTTCCTATATGATCAACAAAAAGAAAGGACAACTTTGCAAAAATCTTGGGAAGACAAAAAGAAATTCAATATGGATCAAAGGAAGAAGGGAACTAAGCCACCATTATTTAGAAATAATCCACAGGGACAACAAACTCCTAGAGAACCAAGAGAAAATGAAATAGGGGGTCAAAGGCCAAGGCAACTACCTATTCAATGTTGGGGTTGTAAAGGAGATCATATGTTTAGAGATTGTCCTCACAGAGGTGAAAAAGGGCGAACTGTTCACAATGTAAAGCAAGATGAAACAGTGCAGGACATGGGTAGAAATGTGCCAAGGATCTATGCATCCCTGGACAACAAGAAAGTAGAGTATCAGTCACATATGATTGAAGTGGAAGGTATGATCAACAACCAAACCATTTCTATTTTAATTGGTTCGGGAGCTAGTCATAGTTATATAGATCCTAAGAAGGTGGAAAGTTTGCATTTTCCAAGAAGAAAGCATGGGAAATCTTGGTTGGTGCAGCTGGCTACAGGAGCTAAAAGAAAAGTTAATGAGATGGTTAAGTCATGTCTTATGGACATGAATGGATTGAACACAAAGGAGGATTTGAACATCTTGCCTTTAGGTTCCTATGTTTGTCTAATTGGGATGGATTAGTTGGACCAACATCATGCTATGATGGACTATCATAACAAGGCATTTACTTGCTTGGATGAGGAAGGGATCCTAAGAAAAGTGTAGGGAATTCCCAGGGCAGTAATCATCAGAGAAATTTCAGCATTGCAGTTGAAGAAATGTTACAGAAAAGGGTGTCAAATATTTGCAACACATATGGAAGAGACACCTAAAGATAAGGTGCCAAATTTGGAAGATTATGAAGATGTGTTCAGGGAGTTACCAGGACTACCCCCAAAGAGAGATATTGATTTCTCTATAAATTTAATGCCCTGAGCAGCTCCAGTGTCAAAGACTCCATACATAATGAGTACACTAGAGTGTTAGGAGGAAATATTGTCATTTAATTTCATTGTAGTACTTGCCCAAATATTTAATTTGTCAATATGAGGGTCATAGGATTATGAAGCACACAAACTATATATGCAGGACTGAAGTAGAAGTAATCTAATCTAAATTGCCGAAATGAAATTAATCTAGGAAAGCATTGAAAGACTAACTAGGAAAGCAAAAAATTAATCTAGGAAAGCAATACAATATGTGAAGAGTTGAATGACACAAGACATATGTGAGCTCACACAATAAATCAATCTTAAATTATATTACAAGAATCAAATGATGAATCATGAAAGCATGACAAATGAAAGAATACAAATCAAAGCCAAGAGTCCCCTTCTCCTAATTACAATACTAAATTATGAATTGCATCATCTCTAACTCCCCCTCATGAAGAGAGAGCACTCTCTTATATACATGAAAGTCTTGAAGAGTGTCATAATTACATATCCACTATTCTCTCAACTTATTCCTTCAAATCCTCCACTCATATCTTGGATAAGATATCCTATCAAAATCTCCATGATCTTCTCCTTTGAATATGTTTGAATGATTGTCCCAAATATTCTTCAAATCTTCAAATCTTGAAGATGAAATTCGAATTTGAGGTTAGGTGGTAATATTTGACTTTGTTGAAATCTTCAAATATGCCTGCACACATCATCAAACTCATCCAACCTTGATATATAATGAAAACATGTTAATTTCTAATATTTAATCACAAATTCACTTGTAATACTAAAAATGAATACAATGGAAAATAATAATGAGAAACCTAATTATATTTATGAAAATGGTATGATGGAAGGTTAATGGGACGATGAAATGTAAGGAATAATGAAGGAAAAGGTGGATGAAAATACAACATTTCTAAGGCCCAACACAGAGCTGAAGGAGTTGCAAATGCAACTTGAATAGCTTATAAAGAAGGGGTATATACTCCCAAATGTGTCACCTTGGGGTGGCCCAGTCTTGTTCATGAAGAAGAAATATGGAACATTAAGATTGTGCATTGATTTCAGACAGTTGAATAAAGTGATTGTTAAGAGCAAGTATCCTTTGACAAGGATTGATAATCTTTTTGATCAATTGAAGGATGCAAAGATATTTTAAAATATAGATCTTAGATTAGGATACAATAAGGTAAGGATTAAGGAGGAATATATCACCAAGACCGCCTCCAGGACAAGGTATGGTCATTATGAGTTCACAATGGTGCCATTTAGGTTGTCAAATGCACTAGATGTTTTCATGTGCTTAATGAATGGTGTTTTTCGAGAATATTTAGACAAGTTGTCATTATCTTTTTGGATGACATTCTTATATATTCCAAGTCAGAAGAAGAGCATGAACATCATTTGAGGATGGTATTGCAAGCATTAAGGGAGCATCCGTTGTATGCCAAATTGAGCAAGTGCTCATTTTATCAGAAGCAAATCCATTATTTGGGGCATATCATTTCAAAGGATGGGATATCAGTGGATCCTGAGAAGATAGAAGCCATTAGAGAATGGTCAGTGCCAAAGAATGTGACAAAGGTCAGATCATTCCTGGGCCTAGCAGGCTACTACAAGAGATTTATTGAAGGATTCTCAAAGATTGCACATCCAATCACGTATTTGCAAAGAAAGGGTGTGAAGTTTCAATGGACATTGGATTGTGAAAAGAGTTTCCAACACTTGAAACAATTGTTAACAAGTGCTCCAATACTAAGGATTGTAGACCCAAATAAAGACTTCATTGTATGCACAGATGCATGTAAAGAGGGACTTGGTGGAGTCCTCAATCAAAATGGGTTTGTTATATGTTATGAATCAAGGAAGTTGAAAGAGCATGAAATACACTATGCCACTCATGATTTGGAGTTGGCAGCCATAGTGCATGCCTTGAGGAAATGGAGACACTACCTCCTGTGAAATGTTTTTGAGTTGAGAATAGACCATACTGGCCTGAAATATTTATTTGATCAGCCAACTCTAAATGCTAGACACACCAGATGATTAGAATTTCTAAGTGAATATGACTTTGATATAAAACATATCAAGGGGAAAGAGAACAAAGTGGCTGATGCACTCAACAGAAGAGTACATGAAATGCATGCTACAACCATTAGCATGTATCAATCAGATTTGAAAGAGGGAATTTCAGAGGCTGCCAAATCAGATTTGCAATACAAGGAATTAGTGGCAAAATTACAGCAAGGTATTTTGCAACAGAAAATTGAGGAATATAAGCTAGATAATGATGAAATTATCATGTACAGGGGCATAATTTATGTACCAAATTCTCAGGAATTGAAAAATCCGATATTAAGGGAAATGCATAATGTACCTTATGCTGGGCACCCAGGATATCAGAAAATTGTTGCAGCTATCATGAGACAATATTATTGGCTAGGCATGAAGAAAGAGGTTGCTGATTTCATTGCCAGATGTTTGGAATGTCAAAAGGTAAAGGCTGAGCATAGACACCCAACTGGTTTGCTACAACCATTACCCATTCTTGAGTGGAAATGGGAAGTTGTAACCATGGATTTCATCACCAAACTTCCCAGAACAAACAATCAACATGATTCTATCATGGTAGTGGTGGATAAGCTTACTAAAGCTGGCCATTTTATTCCAGTTAAGCTCACTCACAAGGAAACCACCATATTTGATGTTTATATGAGGGAAATTGCTAGATTACATGGCATACCCAAGACAATTGTCTCTGACAGAGATCCAAAATTTACCTCAAAATTTTGGAAGGGATTATTTAATGGATTTGGAACAAATTTGATTTTCAGTACAACTTATCATCTAGAATCACATGGGAAAACAGAGAGGGTGAATCAAGTGATTGAAGATATGTTGAGGATGTATGTGATGGATAAACCATCAAAATGGGAAGACTACCTACACTTAGTAGAATTTGATTATAACAATGGGTACCAAGAATCTCTAAAGATGAGCCCATTTGAGGCACTTTATGGAAGAAAGTGCAACACACTAGTAAGTTGGGATAACCCAACAGACAAAGCAAAGGTTGAACCGGATTTGGTCAGATAAATGGAGGAGAAAATGATTAAAATAGAACAAAATTTAAAGGCTGCCCAAGACAGGCAGAAAATATATGCTGATAAGGATAGAACTCACAGGGAATTTAATGTGGGTGATCATGTATTTTTGAAAGTGAAAGCCAATAGAAGTTCCCTGAAGTTGGGAAATTGTTCAAAGTTGGCAGCTCGCTATTGTGGGCCGTTTGAAATCCTAGAGAGGATTGGTACATTAGCTTATATGATTGTATTGCCTACATCTATGTCTGTTCATACTGTATTCCATGTATCATTTCTAAAGAAATATATACTTGATGCTAATCATGTTATTGATTAGAATGTGATTCAGGTGGAGAAAGAAGGAGCTTTCCAAGTGCATCCGATACGCATTTTGGACCAGAAAATCAAACAACTCCGGAATTGAGCCATAGGGTTTGTAAATGTCCAATGGACCTGGTACGGTCCTAAGGATGCTACTTGGGAGCATAAGGATGCAATGCGGGTAGAATACCCACATCGTTTTTGAGGATTTTTGAAATTTTGTTGTACATGGGTACATGATGCACTGAGGGAAGTGCATAAATAAGGGGAGGGGATTGTAATATCCCTAAGGTTGAACCCAATTGTAAATGTAAATGAAAATGTACTTAATCTGGTGAGCTATTTGATATCATTTTGTATGCACCTTTCATGGCATAGTGCACGCCTGTACTGCGCAGTAAAATGAGGAAGTGTGTACATTCCAGGATACCGTGCGCAACATCTTAAGTGTGCACAATTGTGAGGCCAACAAGCCTTTGTGTATATGCTATGTTTTATAGGCTGGTGAGCCAGTTATTATAAGCTAGGATTCTTATGTTTTGATTAGGCCGGAGAGCCTAGATGTTAGAGGCGAGTGCGCCTGTTTTTGTACATGTCTCATAATTAATATAAAATACATCGCTATGTGCAGACTGACCATGATAAAAGAGATGGGGGACTAAAATCCACTGGTTAGGGAAAGGGAGGGACCTAAAAGTTAAGGAAAATGGCTAAGCTAGGGATATTAGGCCAAAAAGGAATATTATATTAATATTTCTTAAATCATAAAGTATGGATAATTATTTTATCCCAAGTTCTAAAGTTGGGGACAAGTGGGCCAAAGTAGATCCCAACATGACAAGTGTCAAGTTGAGGACATGCATACATATTGTTGGGACTTAGTTCATTTTCCCATCTTGGCCATCATTTTTTCCATCATTCTTCCCATCATTCCTCCCATCATTCAACCATCCAATAAATCATCCATGAGTATTCACACACCCATTAAGCTATCTCCGTATCTTCATGACTGTACCTAAACTTGTATCTAGAGCCATTTTGTGTTGGTGTAGCTGGTTAGCTTGGTAGATGGACTTAAGAAGCGGGTTGTCAAGCCCATGGGATATTGAAGAGGCGGTTTGTCAGGCCCATGAGCAATTTATCTCTGGGTGAGAGAATTGTTGGGAATTGATTTCCTGAAGGTGATGAACTGCAACTACAGTGCTCTGAGACTTCCTTTTTGACTTGTTGTTGAATCCCAGAAAGGAAGTGGGGTAGCCGAAGGACTGTTGAGTAGAGAAGGGGCACACTTCCGGGGGTGGGACAGGCATGTGGGGAATGAGGGAGTGTAGGCTCTTAGTTTGAGTTGGTACCTGAGACAAAGTCTTTCTTGTTGTCTATGAGCCTTTAGCCTGGTTAGGAATCCCTTTACCCGGGTGGAGTTTAGTCCCAGCTCGGGGGTGACTCACTGTTGAGATTAATGAACAATGTGGTCTAAGGCTGGGAGGTAAGTGGAAGGTCTGCATGCAGTTGGTGGAATTCTTACCAAGATAATGTTAATTGTGCGATAAATTTACATGCTGCATTGTTATTTACATGTGTATTTTTATGGGTTATCATATGTGTGGTTATAACTATGTTTATTTCTATGGGTATTGCCTGTATATGCTGCATGTATACGTTTACTGTTATTTCACTATGAATCTGTGTATTTGTATGTTTATGTTTTATACATAAATGCTTTCGCAAGAGTTGTTTGTGTATATAATTTAATTGCATGCAGTTCGAAAACTTTACGTGGCATAACTTAGTTAGATGCTGGGTATGTTATAGTATGTTCCGCAGAGAGAAATGAAAGAGTTCTCTGGCGTAGCATGTCTCGGAATGGATGTTCAGGGACGTTACATAAGATGAGACGTGAAACCCTTAATGTGACACATTTAAGAATTATTTGTAGCATTCAACCTTGAATTGTGTTTATAACATGAGTCAAATCATAAATGCAAAGTTATATACTTGTATCCATGTATTCCAACCAAATGTGGGCAAGAGAATGAAATGTTAAGTTCATATCTCAACCAATGACCATACAATGCATTATTTGAAGCATTATACCAAGGATCAAATGTAACTTCAAAAGTAAACCCTTTTTAACATAGATTTCCAACAAATATTCACTTAAAATAAATGAGATAATAAATGCAAGACATTGCTAAAGTTTAACTATTGATTTGGTGCCCACCGAATGGGGTGATAGTTGGTCAACATGCGTCAAGAGGAGTTAATGTAGCCAGCTGCCGCCATCCCCCCTCTATTCATATGAATGTAGAAAATTAATGTGGCTATGGTAGAGGTGAGCCTGCATAGCGTGGGAAATTTAATGAAATGATTGATTCGAGTGAGAGCTTGCAACAAGACTGGTATGAGGAAGATGAAGGACATCAAATTATCTATAATAGAATTTCCCATTACTAATTTGGGAAAATTATTGGAGGTAAGGTATATCATCTAGCTTATTCTGTTTTTTCGAGCACTGTGGGTGGTCTCCTCCTCCCTCACAGAAAATCCTCAGGCTGGAAGCTCTATGATATTCTTTCCCCTTCTCCCTTCTGATTTTATTGAATTTACAATGCTACACGAGAGAGGTAAGACAAAGCATGAACCTGCCTACTACAAATTCATGTCTCATTGGCTTCATCCATGTCCTTCTTCCTCACAAATTCCATCGCCCTCCACTGGCCCTTCCCTTGTTGGTTCACCCTCTATGGATTCTCCCCTCACATATCAGAATTGGAGAAGGGATGACAACAATATTATTTTCATTGAAGAAGAGTTCCCTCTGGTGCCTCCCTAGTCTCCTCCATAATCCCAATTGATAGCTGCCACATATTTAAAACCCTCTCATTTCAATTCCTTTTGAGAGGAGGTTGTTTCCCCCAACCTGGTTGTGGGGGGATGGCCAGTTAAAGAAAATAATCCTCCTTTGCATGATGATGAGGCTCATGAAGATGTTTTCCTAGAAATTAAGCCCAACCCCAGTGTAGATACAATTTCCGAGGCGCCCCACCCATGCAATTTCTCAGAGGATCAAATGCAACTGATATTTGACCCGAGGAAAGATGTTGCTAACCAACACTTTCGTCAGACCATCCTTTTCCTTCGGTTGGACGCCTTCTTTGAATCTCTTTCAAGTGAGACTACCAAAAGAAGGTGTCCGACTTTCTACCATCCATATTCATTTACTCCATCTTGGCCTCACCCCTCAAACATCGATGGAAATCTGGGTTCTTTATGTTCTTGAGTTCCACCATGTCATGTCTTTTTGTTCAATGTAGTCATAGTTACAGTATTAGGCAGGACCAAGGCCAGTTTATAGCTTTCAGAGTTTTGTTTCTAGCAAATTATGTATATCACTTTGAACATGGATTCTTTCACAAGATTGTAGCCAGTTCTAGTTTCCATCTGTTTGGAAGAACATGCTACAAGATTTTCTATATATACTGGTTTATCAACTATCTGAGGTAATACCAAATTTTTATTTACAAANAAAAAAAAAACTATTAATTTGGTGCACCCAAGAGTTTAGATCATTATTTTCATGGAATGTTATATTAATAAGATGTTCAAGGGGTATAAAGTCCTCATCCAAGACTAATCAACACTTTTGTTAATATCCTTTATCATTGCCTGAGTGTATTAGATGTGGTTAAACTTAGATAAAGAAACAATGTTTAAGATCTTGAGTGGGCCTAATGGTTAAGAACATGTGTTTCCTCCTAAGAGGTCACAAGTTCAATCCAAAGGGGGGTAGGGTATGTAAACCTTTTTATACTTTACCAATCAAATTGTTGGGTAGAGGGGGTCCCTTGTCCCACAAACAAGGGGGTCTCATACACCAATTTGATGTACGGATTGACCGTGACCTTAAAAATAGATTATTATTATTATTACGACCCACAATTATTATATTTTTCAACATATGTAAATGAAATATATTTGAACATGCAACCTAAATCTAGAAATGTAAGCATCAAAACCCTAGGTTGCATAATAAATAAAAATGAAAGGAAAATGTTTTAAATGTTTGGGCCGAAGAATGCAAGGTAAAATACTAGAGCCTACCTACCTGGGCTATGGGGCCAAATTAATCAACTTGAATATGTTGTTCAATTACCTTATGTGTTAAATTTATATGCACCATATAAGGAATTCCCTACAAGAATCAACATGCATCCTATGCGTTGAAGTCACATGCACCAAGGAGGATTGCACTATGAGCATCAACTAGGGTATTTGAAAATATACAAGCCACTAGGGCAGATTAGTCCTAGAAGAATCTAGTATAAGTACTACATATGACCTTCATAGATAGTCTTAGAATAAAACTTAGATCATCTACATGTCCAATCTTAATGCTCCAATACTAAATATAAGCAAATCGAAGAGGGTAAAGCAATATGGAATATATATTACAAGGCTCCTCCTATTGAGCAC
>JASDQU010739027.1:135538-146138 GCA_032191745.1 Picea mariana
GTCTCTACCACGTGCATGCGATGTGATATATTCTCTTATAATGCAGAGTTAAAAATAAATATATCATCCAAGTACACTATTACAAAATAATCTACAAAGGGATACACCACAACATTCATCAAACACATTAATGTAGCTGGTGCACTACATAAACTAAAAGGAAGTACCAACCATTGATATAAGCCTTGCCTCATATTGAAGGAAGTATTCTAGGTGTCTTCATATTTTACTCATACTTGGTAGTATCTCAATTTGATATCCTTCTTGTTGAAGCACTTGACATGCTATAGTTGATCCAACAAGTCATCAATCTTGGGAAAGGGAATTGATTTTTGACAATGATCTTATTCATATCTCTATATTTGATAAAAATTATCTAAGTCCCATCCTTCTTCAGAACGATGATGACAAGTGACCCAAAAGGTGAGATAATTGGTGAAATTAATCCTCAATACAATAGTTGTTGTAATTGTTCCTTCACTTCAATCGGTTCTAGTATGGTCTGTCTACATAGTACTATGTTGGCGATGGAGAATTAAGAAAAAATTGTATCTCACTCTCTACTTCCCTCTTAGGTGGTAACCTTTTAGATTCTTGTAACACTTATTTGTATGCTTTAAAATCCCCTCCAACTGGTCTTTTGACTCCTTATTACATCCCTCTCGGGATTCCTTTACTTTATTGATTCATTTCCCTCCAAGTTCTATCTCAACAAGAGCAATATAAACTTTCTAATTGAGATAGTCCATTTATTTTCTTGGTTGGAACTTACCAAATATATCTTATATTTGTATTTGTGTGTATTGATAATTAAGTACTTCCCATCCTTGACTAGGCATTATTGGTTTTCTCTCCTCATGAATATTGCATCCCTCATGTACATGTGGGGGCTTCCAAACACTACACTACACACATAAGGTGGTACCACATCTACCTTTACTTCACCAATGTAGTTTGAACTTATGGAATTTTTTATCTTACACTACTTAGTGACCCTAAGATCTACATCCTTATTTACCCAACCCAATGGGTATTGGTAAGGATGATCATGATCTTCCAATCCAACATTACTCACTAGATCCTCTACTATGAGATTGGCTTGTGAACTTAAATTGAATAGATCATTCACCTTTGTCTTCTTGACTTGGATATTGATATGGGGTATTTTCCTTCTCTTCCTTAGGATGGATCTTAGTCAAGTTCACATCCTTCTACAATGTAGTCTAAACAATATTTTCATCTACATTTGCATTTCCCTCTACCTAGTTGCCTAAATCCATTGCTAGCATGTTCTTATTCACATCCTTCTCATGGTTATTTGGATTCAATTATGGATGTAGCTTCCAATAATTATCTTTGGTATGACCATCAATATTACAATGGTTATAGTAGTTTCTTGGATATTTGCATTGATGTGTAGTGGTTGTTGTCTTCTTACCCTTTCGTTTCCTTTTCTTCTTTCCCTCCTTTGAAGCACTTTGTTGGCATTCTTTCTTGGAACCATTTGGATATCCTTTATTCTTGTCCATATCTAGATATTGTGCTTACATGAAGGCATTATCAATGGTCTTAGATTTAAATAGAATATTTTGCCTCCTTAAATGATTGTGGAGAACACCTAGATACTTGAGAAGTACATCCACTTTCTTAGGAGATATTCCTAACATAATGATTTTTTTTTTAAACTGAGTGGTATACTATTGCACACTTTTCCCTTTCTTATAGTAAAATTAAACATGTCCAGTGGTCCTCTTCTCCCCAATGGGGTAAAACTAGAAATTAAAGAGTGTTTTACATACCTCATTTTACTGCTCGAACTGTCACATAGGAGAAAAAGTCCTAACCTTAATGGGAGAGCCTAGAGGAAACTCTTAGGCAAGCCACCCACAATCACCTTAGTGGCCTTTCCCCACTCTTCAGACTAAGTACATAAGGTATCCTAGTCTATGGGGGAATCCCTATGGTCAATTTATGATAAATCTTGTAGGAATGGAAATGCAACTAGCTTAGATTGATTACAAAATATTAACCAAACAATCAAATTAGCCTTAATATGTGAGAGGTAAATTATACCAAGTGTTTGTTTGATCAACAATAAACTAATACAAGTTTACCAAGTGAATTACCATTATCATTTTCTTTTATTAGGATGCTACAAATGATTGATCAACTTTAAAGATCATTCATCAAGTGCACAATGAAACAATAGGACCATGGGATATCATTCATCACAAAGAAGCAACATGAAGGTGTAAAATACAAGTTCTGGGAAACTAACATTCACATCAACCATCAATTGATTATGAACCATAAAATATGTGTGAGGACAACTTTACAATGATCATGTGCTCGCCAATTTACCACGAGATATTGGATTAATATTGTTGTGGAAATTCCAAATTACAAGTTATCATTAATTGTGCTCAACATAAAATTTTTAAAATGAACCATCGATATCATCCATAAACATACCCATTGGATTTGCAGGTTTAACCAACATTCAAATAGTCCTTTCGAAATTTATCATGATAAATTTCGAAGTGGCCAAATTTCGAATTACAAAGCGTCCATGGTAAAAAGTAACAACAATTGGGCAGAATTGGGAAAAGCCCCGATTTTTGTTGTTAAATTCATGGGAAAATTAAGAAAATTC
Organism: Picea mariana; assembly: GCA_032191745.1. Classification (NCBI taxonomy): domain Eukaryota; kingdom Viridiplantae; phylum Streptophyta; class Pinopsida; order Pinales; family Pinaceae; genus Picea; species Picea mariana. The sequence goes on from JASDQU010739027.1 coordinate 138,192, forward strand.
GGCCATGTGATGAGATATTCTTGATTTAATATCTGTTCTAGCAAATTGAGATCTAGAATGGGTCGAATTTGAAGTTAGAGTGAAGCCATTGTAGATGGAGCGAGTTTAGTGTTTAAAATTCTCAATTCGTGAATTGATTTTGGATAAATTCATTCCATAAATGTCAACCCACAACGATTTGTTGTTGCATAGGTCGAACTGGTGTTATCGGGGTGAAATTGAACAAATTTCATAGTTTCAGAATGTCTATGGTAAATTGGAGAAAAATTTGAGCAAGACCCCCAATTTCCGCAGCGGAAAATTCACAAGGAATTGATGCGCATAAAAATGAATGTGCACAGGTGGGCGCACTAAAAATGCATGATGCACAGTAAAAGCTGGTGATAGGTTAAATTCGACACTGCGCAGAAAGATATTGGTGTGTTGGTGTGTGCGCTAAATTTTGGTGCAGCGCGGAAAAATGTTAGTGTGCAGGTGTGCACGCTAAATTTCGGTCCTGCGCGGAAAAATGTTAGTGTGCGGGTGTGTGCGCTAAATTTAGGCGCTGCGCAGAAAAATGTTGGTGTACTTGAGTGCGCGCTAAATTTATCATTGAGTGGTGTACACACAGATAATAATTCCGTGCGTGGTGTGCGCAGTGTTGGCATAGTGCACAGGAGTTTTGTTGGTGTGTGCGCGATGTGGGTATATGTTGTCACACGACAGTTTTGTTAATGGTGTGCGCAGAGTTTTGGTGCGTAGTGGAGACATACTAAACTATGGCATGGTGCAATGCATAGAGTATAATGCGTGCAAAATATCATCACGTGATACAAAAACTGCGTGCAACAGGTAATAGTGCATGAACCAAAAATGCGCGCGGTGGATATTGGTGCGCGACACAAAAGTAGTGCGCGCAAGTTATTAGCGCGATAGAGAAGTGATACATAGTGTATTTAATGTGTGCGAAGCATGATTTACCTTGTGTTGTTGTTGTGCATGGTGAATACGGGTGCACAGACTGAAATTTGTGCGTGCAATTGTTTTTGAAGGGTGAACAACAACAAAAAACCAGTGATTTTCTGCGACGTTTTATATCATTTGAACGTCATCTTTTTACAACATGTTTTTGAGGCCCTTAAGAGCATTTTTAGGAACTCAAAAACCACGAGACAAAGGTATATCAAAGGTAGACTTTTCCTTTACAACTCAAATAAAAGAGCTCGGAGAGATCTTTCTAATGGTGTAAACCGTTCGTCAAAAGGAGCTTTTATGAGAAAGTTACAACACAAACAATGAAGAGTAAATTTTAAGACCCATCTAACTTCAAAGAGCCATAACTTTCTACTTTGGAATCAGATTGAGGCGTAGGAGTAGTCAATGGAAATCTATTGAGACATAGAAGACAGTCCCAGAGTTCAATTAAATTTTTGATCATGTTAAAATTGTTTAATATGGAAAAGAAGGTACCTGTAGCATACCAGTTACAATATGGTATTTTGGCCTAGAACTTTAGCCGATTGTAACTAGTAGCCTGGAACCCAGAAAAAGGTGAAACTTGGACATAATTTCCATAATATGTATATGAATAAAACCAATTGATCTCCTATGAAATATCCAATGCAGTAAGTGCAAAATGCATAATTACAGCGCAGAGTCGCGCCAAGTTGAAAAATGAACAGAAAAGTTAATGGGCAATTTGCAAATAACCATAACTTTATGCTCGAGACTCGGAATTGAGCATGGGAGTAGGCATTGGAAAGGTATTGGATAGTGGAATATAATTATCCACCCATAAAATCGATATGAACATCTAATTTTTTTAGGAAATCAGAAGAAATATTTCTGATATATTATTGAACCAAAATGGTTCATAATTTTCATGAAATTGTTGAAACAGTTAGCCTGACAAAGTTTTGTTGGCTGCACATTTTGCAGATTTAACAACAACTAGATTAGAACAAGATCCATGCAGAGTCTAGAGTGATGGAAGAGGCACAGGGGACTTATAGTCAAGAGGATGATATTAGAGGGATGGATGTCCATTTGGGCATTGAAGGAACAAACTTCAATGGACATGGAGATGAAAGGGATGAAAACATGAATATGGAAAAGACCATTAAAAATTTACAGAAGGATGTCCAAAGCCATAAATCTGATAATGAAAGGCTTATGAAATCCAAGGAGCAACAGGATGACTTCAACATGAAGTTATTGTTGAGCTTGAACAAAATAGAAAATAAATTGGATAAGGAGAGTGGCTCAAGCAAATCAATAAGTCACATGCCTTCTGATGAGAAAAGAAAAACAAGAAGTGTTAGCAGACATCACCATCACTCCCCAAGGCATTCCAATAAGAGAGAAGACAACAACTCAAGTCTATCCCCTGTCAGGAAGCACAAGAGGTCTGGGGTGGATGAGCTATGAGGAGAAATGAACAAAATCAAACCTCCTACATTTGATGGTGAGCACAAGAAGGATGAAGATGCAGAAACATGGTTGCTGGGCATGAGAAAGTATTTTCAATTACATAATTATTATTCTCATGCAGAAGGTAGAATTTCCATCTATCAAATCAAGGGAAAGGCATCCATGTGGTGGGATAAACTTGTGCAGGTGCATCACATTAAAGAGAAAAGTGTTACTTGGAGGGAATTCAAGAACCATTTCGAAAATAAATACTTGAATAAGAGATACTATGATAAGAAAATGAAAGAGTTCTTTGAACTCAAGATTGGGAGTATGACAATAGATGAATATGAGAGAAGGCTTTTACAATTGCTGAAGTATGTCTCTTTCATCAAGGATGAGACAGTTAAGATTCAAAGGTATTTGAGTGGATTTCCATCACTCATCAGTGACAAAATACAGTATGATGATCCCAAGACATTGGAGCAGACCATAAGGCGAGCTAAGTTCCTATATGATCAACAAAAAGAAAGGACAACTTTGCAAAAATCTTGGGAAGACAAAAAGAAATTCAATATGGATCAAAGGAAGAAGGGAACTAAGCCACCATTATTTAGAAATAATCCACAGGGACAACAAACTCCTAGAGAACCAAGAGAAAATGAAATAGGGGGTCAAAGGCCAAGGCAACTACCTATTCAATGTTGGGGTTGTAAAGGAGATCATATGTTTAGAGATTGTCCTCACAGAGGTGAAAAAGGGCGAACTGTTCACAATGTAAAGCAAGATGAAACAGTGCAGGACATGGGTAGAAATGTGCCAAGGATCTATGCATCCCTGGACAACAAGAAAGTAGAGTATCAGTCACATATGATTGAAGTGGAAGGTATGATCAACAACCAAACCATTTCTATTTTAATTGGTTCGGGAGCTAGTCATAGTTATATAGATCCTAAGAAGGTGGAAAGTTTGCATTTTCCAAGAAGAAAGCATGGGAAATCTTGGTTGGTGCAGCTGGCTACAGGAGCTAAAAGAAAAGTTAATGAGATGGTTAAGTCATGTCTTATGGACATGAATGGATTGAACACAAAGGAGGATTTGAACATCTTGCCTTTAGGTTCCTATGTTTGTCTAATTGGGATGGATTAGTTGGACCAACATCATGCTATGATGGACTATCATAACAAGGCATTTACTTGCTTGGATGAGGAAGGGATCCTAAGAAAAGTGTAGGGAATTCCCAGGGCAGTAATCATCAGAGAAATTTCAGCATTGCAGTTGAAGAAATGTTACAGAAAAGGGTGTCAAATATTTGCAACACATATGGAAGAGACACCTAAAGATAAGGTGCCAAATTTGGAAGATTATGAAGATGTGTTCAGGGAGTTACCAGGACTACCCCCAAAGAGAGATATTGATTTCTCTATAAATTTAATGCCCTGAGCAGCTCCAGTGTCAAAGACTCCATACATAATGAGTACACTAGAGTGTTAGGAGGAAATATTGTCATTTAATTTCATTGTAGTACTTGCCCAAATATTTAATTTGTCAATATGAGGGTCATAGGATTATGAAGCACACAAACTATATATGCAGGACTGAAGTAGAAGTAATCTAATCTAAATTGCCGAAATGAAATTAATCTAGGAAAGCATTGAAAGACTAACTAGGAAAGCAAAAAATTAATCTAGGAAAGCAATACAATATGTGAAGAGTTGAATGACACAAGACATATGTGAGCTCACACAATAAATCAATCTTAAATTATATTACAAGAATCAAATGATGAATCATGAAAGCATGACAAATGAAAGAATACAAATCAAAGCCAAGAGTCCCCTTCTCCTAATTACAATACTAAATTATGAATTGCATCATCTCTAACTCCCCCTCATGAAGAGAGAGCACTCTCTTATATACATGAAAGTCTTGAAGAGTGTCATAATTACATATCCACTATTCTCTCAACTTATTCCTTCAAATCCTCCACTCATATCTTGGATAAGATATCCTATCAAAATCTCCATGATCTTCTCCTTTGAATATGTTTGAATGATTGTCCCAAATATTCTTCAAATCTTCAAATCTTGAAGATGAAATTCGAGTTTGAGGCTAGGTGGTAATATTTGACTTTGTTGAAATCTTCAAATATGCCTGCACACATCATCAAACTCATCCAACCTTGATATATAATGAAAATATGTTATTTTCTAATATTTAATCACAAATTCACTTATAATACTAAAAATGAATACAATGGAAAATAATAAGGAGAAACCTAATTATATTTATGAAAATGGTATGATGGAAGGTTAATTGGACGATGAAATATAAGGAATAATGAAGGAAAAGGTGGATGAAAATACGACATTTCTGAGGCCCAACACAGAGCTGAAGGAGTTGCAAATGCAACTTGAATAGCTTATAAAGAAGGGGTATATACGCCCAAATGTGTCACCTTGGGGTGGCCCAGTCTTGTTCATGAAGAAGAAATATGGAACATTAAGATTGTGCATTGATTTCAGACAGTTGAATAAAGTGACTGTTAAGAGCAAGTATCCTCTGACAAGGATTGATAATCTTTTTGATCAATCGAAGGATGCAAAGATATTTTAAAATATAGATCTTAGATCAGGATACAATCAGGTAAGGATTAAGGAGGAATATATCACCAAGACCGCCTCCAGGACAAGGTATGGTCATTATGAGTTCACAGTGGTGCCATTTGGGTTGTCAAATGCACCAGTTGTTTTCATGTGCTTAATGAATGGTGTTTTTAGAGAATATTTAGACAAGTTGTCATTGTCTTTTTGGATAACATTCTTATATATTCCAAGTCAGAAGAAGAGCATGAACATCATTTGAGGATGGTATTGCAAGTATTAAGGGATCATCCATTATATGCCAAATTGAACAAGTGCTCATTTTATCAGAAGCAAATCCATTATTTGGGGCATATCATTTCAAAGGATGGGATAGAAGTGGATCCTGAGAAGATAGAAGCCATTAGAGAATGGTCAGTGCCAAAGAATGTGACAAAGGTCAGATCATTCATGGGCCTTGCAGGCTACTACAAGAGATTTATTGAAGGATTCTCAAAGATTGCACATCCAATCACTTCTTTGCAAAGAAAGGGTGTGAAGTTTCAATGGACATTGGATTGTGAAAAGAGTTTCCAACACTTGAAACNACCCAAATAAAGACTTCATTGTATGCACAGATGCATGTAAAGAGGGACTTGGTGGAGTCCTTAGTCAAAATGGGTTTGTTATATGTTATGAATCAAGGAAGTTGAAAGAGAATGAAATACACTATGCCACTCATGATTTGGAGTTGGCAGCCATAGTGCATGCCTTGAGAAAATGGAGACTCTACCTCCTGTGAATTTTTTTTGAGTTGAGAATAGACCATAATGGTCTGAAATATTTATTTGATCAACCAACTCTAAATGCTAGACAAACCAGATGATTAGAATTTCTAAGTGAATATGACTTTGATATAAATCATATCAAGGGGAAAGAGAACAAAGTGGCTAATGCAATCAACAGAAGAGTACATGAAATGCATGCTACAACCATTAGCATGTATCAATCATATTTGAAAGAGGGAATTTCAGAGGCTGCCAAATCAGATTTGCAATACAAGGAATTAGTGGCAAAATTACAGCAAGGTATTTTGCAGCAGAAAATTGAGGAATATAAGCTAGATAATGATGAAATTATCATGTACAGGGGCATAATTTATGTACCAAATTCTCAGGAATTGAAAAATCCGATATTAAGGGAAATGCATAATGTACCTTATGCTGGGAACCCAAGATATCAAAAAATTGTTGCAGCTGTCATGAGACAATATTATTGGCCAGGCATGAAGAAAGAGGTCGCTGATTTCATTGCCATATGTTTGGAATGTCAAAAGGTAAAGGCTAAGCATAGACACCCAATTGGTTTGCTACAACCATTACCCATTCCTGAGTGGAAATGGGAAGTTGTAACCATGGATTTCATCACCAAACTTCCCAAAACAAACAAACAACATGATTCTATCATGGTAGTGGTGGATAAGCTTACTAAAGCTGCCCATTTTATTCCAGTTAAGCTCACTCACAAGGCAACCACCATCGTTGATGTTTATATGAGGAAAATTTCTAGATTACATGACATACCCAAGACAATTGTCTCTGACAGAGATCCAAAATTTACCTCAAAATTTTGGAAGGGATTATTTAATGGATTTGGAACAAATTTGAATTTCAGTACAACTTATCATCTAGAATCACATGGGAAAATAGAGAGGGTGACTCAAGTGATTGAAGATATGTTGAGGATGTATGTGATGGATAAACCATCAAAATGGGAAGACTACCTACACTTAGTAGAATTTGCTTATAACAATGGGTACCAAGAATCTATAAAGATGAGCCCATTTGAGGCACTTTATGGAAGAAAGTGCAACACACTAGTAAGTTGGGATAACCCAACAGACAAAGCAAAGGTTGAACCGGATTTGGTCAGAGAAATGGAGGAGAAAATGATTAAAATAAAACAAAATTTAAAGGCTGCTCAAGACAGGCAGAAAAGATATGTTGATAAGGATAGAACTCACAGGGAATTTAATGTGGGTGATCATGTATTTTTGAAAGTGAAAGCCAATAGAAGTTCCTTGAAGTTGGGAAATTGTTCAAAGTTGGAAGCTTGCTATTGTGGGCCGTTTGAAATCCTAGAGAGGATTGGTCCAGTAGCTTATATGATTGCATTGCCTACATCTATGTATGTTCATAATGTATTCCATGTATCATTGTTAAAGAAATATATACTTGATGCTAATCATGTTACTGATTAGAATGTGATTCAGGTGGAGAAAGAAGGAGATTTCCAAGTGCATCCGATACGCTTTTTGGACCAGAAAATCAAACAACTCTGGAATTGAGCCATAGGGTTTGTAAATATCCAATGGACCTGGTACGGTCCTGATGATGCTACTTGGGAGCATGAGGATGCAATGCAGGTAGAATACCCACATCTTTTTTGAGGATTTTTGAAATTTTGTTGTACATGGGTACATGATGCACTGAGGGAAGTGCATAAATAAGGGGAGGGGATTGTAATATCCCTAAGGTCAAACCCAATTGTAAATGTAAATGAAAATGTACTTAAGCTGGTGAGCTATTTGATATCATTTTGTATGCACCTTTCATGGCATAGTGCATGCCTGTACTGCGCAGTAAAATGAGGAAGTGTGTACATTCCAGGATACCACGCGCAACATCTTAAGTGTGCGTGATTGTGAGGCCAATGAGCCTTTGTGTATATGCTATGTTTTATAGGCTGGTGAGCCAGTTATTATGATCTAGGATGCTTATGTTTTGATTAGGCCAGAGAGCCTAGATGTTAGAGGCGAGTGCGCCTATTTTTGTACATGTCTCATAATTAATATAAAATACATCACTGCGTGCAGACCGACCATGATAAAAGAGATGGGGGACTAAAATCCACTGGTTAGGGAAAGGGAGGGACCTAAAAGTTAAGGAAAACGGCTAAGCTAGGGAGCTTAAGCCAA
>JASDQU010739027.1:148999-162028 GCA_032191745.1 Picea mariana
ATTAATTTTGTGCACCCAAGAGTTTAGATCATTATTTTCATGGAATGTTATATTAATAAGATGTTCAAGGGGTATAAAGTCCTCATCCAAGACTAATCAACACTTTTGTTAATATCCTTAATCATTGCCTGAGTGTATTAGATGTGGTTAAACTTAGATAAAGAAACAATGTTTAAGATCCTGAGTGGGCCTAATGGTTAAGACCATGTGTTTCCTCCTAAGAGGTCACAAGTTCAATCCAAAGGGGGTAGGGTATGTATACCTTTTTATACTTTACCAATCAAATCGTTGGGTAGAGGGGGTCCCTTGTCCCACAAACAAGGGGGTCTCATACACCAATTTGGTGTACGGATTGGTCGTGACCTTAAAAATAGATTATTATTATTATTACGACCCACAATTATTATATTTTTCAACATATGTAAATGAAATAGATTTGAACATGCAACCTAAATCTAGAAATGTAAGCATCAAAACCCTAGGTTGCATAATAAATAAAAATGAAAGGAAAATGTTTTAAATGTTTGGGCCGAAGAATGCAAGGTAAAATACTAGAGCCTACCTACCTAGGCTATGGGGCCAACTTAATCAACTTGAATATGTTGTTCATTTACCTTATGTGTTAAATTTATATGCACCATCTAAGGAATTCCCTACAAGCATCAACATGCATCCTATTTGTTGAAGTCACATGCACCAAGGAGGATTGCACTATGAGCATCAACTAGGGTATTTGAAAATATACAAGCCAATAGGGCAGATTAGTCCTAGAAGAATCTAGTATAAGTACTACATATGACCTTCATAGATAGTCTTGGAATAAAAACTTAGATCATCTACATGTCCAATATTAATGCTCCAATACTAAATATAAGCAAATCGAAGAGGGTAAAGCAATATGGAATATATATTACAAGGCTCCTCCTATTGAGCACACACTTATACTGAGAGNTTGAACCAATATAAGACATTTTATTTTTATTTTTTAAACATTCATCAACCATAAGAAAACAATCACATATGAGACCTATTAACTACAGAACATGGAATACAAGATTTACATGGAAACACTTTCGGGAGAAAACCAAAAAAATTCTCTTTATTATTCTTTGGAGGCACCAACCTACTGGAGAAACCAATCTTCACTGGTACAAATCCTGCCAGGCACCAACCTACTCTTACAAAATTCATAGAAACCAATCCCCGTATCTAAGCACCAACTTAGCAAGAAACACCAATATATTTGTTTGAGTGGAACCAACCTACATCGAGTCTGCTTGATACTTATTCCTTCACCAATTCTAATCACTGCTTCTTCCTTTACCAAGTCTATTCTCTACTTCTTCCTTTACAAGGTCTGACCAAAATTTGAATTTCCAAATGGTATATTTCTCAAGGCTTGTTGTTTTGGGCCTCTTCCTAAGAATGAACTTGTACATCATGCCACATATCCAATTTTAAAAATATAATTCTTAAATTGTTACCTAAGCTACTTTTGTATGTCTCATTTGTTCTTTGAAATTTTCATAATTTGAAGAGTCCCAGAAAAGAAGTTATAGTGAAAATGCCAAGCTAACTAGTTTGAAACTGACCTTAGGACTATTCAGAAACCCTAACTTCCATAGATAATATCTCAGAAAGTGCAATAAAACAACCTATAAAATTTGTACCACATGTACACTAAGCTCTCTCCTCTATCTCTGCAAATTTTCAAGTTATAAAACATCATAGAAAATAATTTATAGCGAAATTACCAAGCTGACTTGTTTGGAACAGATTTCAAAAGCATTCAGAAACCCTAACTTCCACATGACATATCTTTAAAAGTATAACGCAATAGAATCTACAATTTTTACCACATTTACACCAAGATCTCTCCTCTATCTTTACAAAGTTTAAGGGTCCGAAACATCCTAGAAAATAAGTAATCGAGAAAGTTCCAAGATGACCTATTTGAAATTGATTTCAAGAGAATTCATGAACCCTAAATTCCATAGGGAATATCTCCAAATGTGTAGATAAAAAACAATTGAAATTTGTACCACATGTACAAAATGATACCTCCTCAGTATCTGCAAAGTTTCAAGGTCTGAAACATGCCAAAAAATAATTTATAGTGAAAGTTCCAAGACAACTTGTTTGAAAATGATTTCTGATGAATTTAGGAACCTTAACTTCCACAGGGAATATCTCTGAAAGTATAGCAAACCAAAATATAAAATTTGTACCACATGTACAACAAAATCACTCCTTCATCTCTTTAAAATTTCAAGGTCTGAAACGTCCTAAAAACAACCTTATCACATAAATGCCAAGATGACCTGAAACTGATTTCACAATTCAATCTTTGCTAATCCATTTTTCACACACTAACTTTCTCTCAATGCTTTCCCTTTTTAGACCTTTTAATAACCCTTCATAAAGGGACATGTCCCTTAATTAAATAATTAATTAGCAATACCATGGGAAAGTACCCCAAATACAATGGAAAAATACCCCAAACCCATGGGTTTGAAACCACCATTTCACTTTTTACTTTTTCAGATGCACATTGTTTTAATATATATATATATATATATATATATATAAATCTTGGAATGTTGTTTGTATTGTGATGTCGTAATATGACATTAATGAAATCATTAATCCTTTGAAATAAATGACAATAATTCCAAAAACCTCCCCTTTTGTCACCGATGGAAATCTTGCAATGAAACATATAGTCCACCATGCATATAAATAATTCTCCCCATGTCTGCAACTCTCCCCCTGTCTATAACTCTCCTAGGAATAGATAGAATTATTCCTCTATTTACAACTCTCCCCCTTTGACATCAATGGAAAAGTGATGCTCCCCCTGAACTTGTGCTTCTAATTAAGAACTCAGTCAAAACTCGAGTCGACTGTAATTTTGGGTCGATCCTTGGTTGACCACTTTCAGGGAAATCATCAATAAGTAATAGGAATGATGCACAACTGTACAACCGATGATACACAATGACTTGAAGTCCTCAAACATCTGGTCAAATTATTACACGACCAACCATCAATCCAACCAAAATCTACCCTGGTAGTCGACACTGGTCCACAATTATGTCTTTCATGTCTCTTTTGAAAATATATGTAAGCATGATTTCCATTCCTTCAATTTTTATGGTGAGGATGATGATAGGGAACATATTTTTGCATTGGCTGATCAGAGGAAGTAGGCACAGGGTCATGTTCACTTACAAGAGTATAACAAATCGACATATCAACAACAATGTCATATGTATGCTCAATTTTTTCCATGTGAGGAACATGCAACTCATCAATATGTTTGGAACAATCAACAATAGGTTGATTTTATGGAAAACTAGTTTGAACTCCATATGCAACAAATGAAACTTCCCTGGTTGTAGCAAGGCCAAGTGTAGGTAGGGAGGAGACAACAACATCATATACAATACCAATATTAATGAATGAATACTTTTGACAATTGATGATATCATCTAATATTTTAGTACTCTTTTCAAACTTCAAGCTTATATTCAACTTAACAATTGTTTTCTCTAGTTCCTTTCCTAAGGAAACAATTAAATATTCTAGATCTTCGTAATTTTCTTCTTTTTTCTTCAGCTGGATTTTTACCACTTCTTTCATACTTCTTGCTTCTTCTAATTGATCCTTTAGTTTCATGATAATATTTTATGTTTCTTCAAGGGTTTGTGACATTTTGAATTTTGAATCATGATCCTCTTCTTCATATTTTTGCAGCTGCTCCTTTTGTTTCAAATTCTTTCTCCTAAGCTTGTTTATTTCACTTAAGGAACAAATGAGTTCTTCTTCAAGATTCACTTCCCCATATATTTCTTCATTTTCCTCTTCTTCCGAGTCCATCATTTCTATCCCTTTTTCTTCATCAATATTTGTTTCAATTGCCATAAAGAGAGTTTCTTTTCTATCACTATCGAAAATGCTTTCACTGCTTTCTTCATATGTGTCACTAACCCATTTTGAGTAGAGATTCTTATTTTGATTATAAGAGTTCTTCTTCTTTTCATGCTTGTCCTATTTTTGGTTCTTTTTATGTTGATGATGTTTTCTCCCTTTCTTTACATTATGGTCTTATTCATCATCACTACTTTCATCCTTTGCATATGGACACTTATTAGAAAAATGTCCTACTTTTCCACAATTAAATCATTTAAAGGGAGGCTTAGATTTATATATTCTGGATCCTTTATTGAGTTTCCTCACAACACGGGCTTCCATTTCATTTGATTCATTTTTGGAGCTATCGCTTGATTCATGATCTTTGTTCTTTGTCTTCTTTGAGGCTTTGATGGTTGATTCTTTCTTTGATGGATTTTCTTTCTATGTTCTCATTTCATATGCCATGAGAATTCCATGCAATTTATCCATTGTTAATGAATCAAGATCCTTCATTTATTCAATGGTGGAAACTTTGGAATTAAATATTAAGGTGAGTGGCCTTAACACTTTTTATACAATCATCGGTTCTTCAAAATTTTCACTAAGTCCTCTGATGGTGTTGAAAATTTCATCCACATGGAGGAGATAGGCTACAAAAGTTTCTTTGTCTTTCATTTTTAGACTCTCAAATTTTATTCTGACTTTTGGGATTTTTCTTATTAACCTTGCCATAACCTTTATAGATATTTTGAAGTTTGTCTCAAATTGTTTTTGTTGATCCAAAATGCATCACCTTGACAAACTTAGATTCTGATAGACCACACAATATGACATTCATGGCTTTTGCATTATGTTCACTAGGATTCTTCTTGACCACATCTATTGGAGGAGTTGTTGGGGTTGTATAACTAGTCACAAATGATTTCCAAATATCAAACCCAAGGTCCATTAGATATGTTTACATCCTTATACTCCAAACGACATAGTTTGTTCTACCAAACAACTAAGCCTTGTTTATGAAGAAACCTTCTTGACTAGTCATGTGTGATCTCGAGATCTACCTTCCAGTTTTTAGAATGTTTCCAAAGGAACTAGATCTGATACTAATTTTTGAGCACACACTTATACTAAGAGGGGGGGTGAAGAAATATAAGACATTTTTTTGTTTTTTCAAGCATTAATCAACCATAAGAAAACAATCACATATGATATCTATTAAGTACAGAACATGGAACACAAGATTTACATGGAAATCCTTTTGAGATAAAACCAAAAAAAAATCTCTTTATAATTATTTGTAGGAACCAACCTACTATTAAAAACATTTGTAGGCACCAACCTACTGGAGACACTAATCCCCACTAGTACAAATCATAATAGGCACCAAACTACTCTTATAGATATTTGTAGACACCAATCTATTAAAGAAACCAATCCCCATCACTAAGCACCAACTTAACAAGAGGCACTGATATCTTTGTTTGATCGGTACCAACCTACACCGAGTTTTCTTGCTACTTATTACTTCACTAGGTCTACTCACTACTTTTGCCTTCACTAGGTCTACTCACTACTTTTTCCTTTACTAGGTTTGACCAAGATTTGAATTTCCGAATGATAAATTTCTCAAAGCTTGTTGTTTTGGGCCTCTTCTTAGGAATGAACTTGTACATAATTCCACATATCCAATTAAAAAAATATAATTATGAAATTATTACTTGAGGTACTTATATATGTCTCCTTTGTTCTCTGAATTTTTCACAGTCTGAAGAGTCCCATAAAATAAGTTATAGTGAAAATTCCAAACTGACCTATTTGAAACTGATCTCTGGACCATCCATAAACCCTAATTTCCACAGAGAATATCTCATAAATTGTAGAAAAAAAGAATATGAAATTTGTACCACATGTACACCAAGCTCTCTCCTTTGTCTCTACAAAGTTTCAAGGTCTGAAACATCCCATAAAATAATTTATAGTGAAAGTTCCATGCTGACCTGTTTGAAACCGATTTAAGGAGAATTCAAGAACCCTAACTTCTATAGGACATATCTCCTAAATTATAGAAAAATAACATCTCAAATTTTTATCACATGTAAAAAAGGATCTCAACTTTGTCTCTACAATGCTACAATGTTTGAAACATCCGAGAAAATAAGTTATAGAAAAAGTACCAAGCTGACCTGTTTGAAACAGATTTCAAGAGAAATAAACAACCCTAAATTCCATAGGGAATATATATGAAATTATAACGAACCAACATATAAAATTTTTACCATATGTACAACAAGATCGCTCCTCAGTCTCAAAAAATTTTCAAGGTCTGAAACATCCCATAAAATAATTTAAAGTGAAAGTGCCAAGATGACCTGTTTGAAACTGATTTCAAGAGCATTCAGGAACCCTAACTTATACAAGGAATATCTTTGAAAGTATAGTGAACCAGTATTGGAAATATGTACCACATGTACACCAATATCTCTCCTTTGTCTCTTTCAAATTTCAAGGTCTAAAATGTCATAGAGAAAAATTATCATGAAAATGCCAATATGGCTTGAAACTGATTTCACAATTCAATCTTTTCTAATCCATTTTTCACAAACTAACTTTATCTCAATGATTTCTCTTTTTATACCCTTTCATAACCCTTCATGAAGGGAAATTTCCCTTAATTAAATAATCAATTCCCAATACCACGGGAAAATACCCCAAACCCACGTGTTTGAAACTGCCATTTCACTTTTTACTTTTCCACATGCACCCCTTTTTTAATATACTTGTATACCTATATATAAATCAATCTTGGAAATGTTGTGCATGTTGTGATGTTTTAATATGACATTAATGACATCATTAATCCTTTTACATCAATGGCAATAATTCCAACACCTCCAATTTGGAAAAACACCTTTATTGGTTTGTAGTAGCACCTTCTTACTAATATACTTGCAAATACAAATACCCACAACTTTCCTAGAACAATTTTCAAGAAAGATGAGAATATACAATATCTTTGGCTCAATAGGACAAGCTTCTTCTAGCTATATCCAACCAAGTTACAATGAAGAAGAGGCCTCTCTTATATATATGAGGTACCTCACAAAACCATCGATGAAAATCATGTCCAAATACAAAACCATGAGCCAATACAAGGTGCTCCAACAAAACCATGGACAAATACAACAAGGGCTCTCAATACCATGGTCTTAAACCATCCCGAGCAAATAAAATAATATATCATGAAATAAAAACCTCAACCAACTCCAAAATGTGAGTGAACTAGTCAAAGAGAAGAGGTGTGCTCCATAAGATGCTCTAAAAACCCACATGTGTGGAATCAAGTGGCACATCAAGTGGTCAAAATGAAACGATATTTTTCCCATGGTAGATTTAAAAACACCATAACTATGTTATTTTTTTCTTATTTTATATTATGACTACATTTTGGAAATCTTGTAGTCACTTTTCATCTAATGACACTGATATAGAAGAGTTACGGGCACTCTGTCAAAAGATAACTTCCCATGAAGCTAGCTGTCTTCAAAATATGTTCTCTAACCACCTCAACAACCTCAAGAAATGGTCCAAATGAGAAAGTGCACCCTCAAGGAATGGTCCTTGTCACACATGATGATGATGTGGAGTCCCCTTCATTATCCAATGCACTGTCATGGATCCATATGCAATTACATGTGTCCCAACGCAGTGTCATTGATTCCAAGAAAAATAGTATGTATCCCACTGTAGATGTATGTGTATGTATGATGGTACACATATCCCAAGTCAATATCATGGATCCCAATGCAATATAACATATCACAGAGTGAGTACACAAATCCCAAGGCATGGCACATGGATCCCAAGGAATAAATTCCACCCCCGATGCATGTGTAAGAATCCCAATGCAAGGAACCCACTTATAGTGGTGGGAATAACTGCTTTACAAGTCATTTGGTGATGCACACTAAGTGATTTATTCTAAAAACATTATAACATAAGTTAATCTTTAAAATTTTCCCGAGTTTCACCATGGGGGGACAACCTTAACCCTTATTACATGTGACAAATCCCAATACAAGAGGTATTTCCTAGATCACTAAGTTAGAGATAGACAATGTGATGGATAAATTATGGAAAGGGAAAGGGAAACTTCATGTATTGACCCTCAAAGTCATGTATGATGATGTGAAGGTATTTTGTCTTGTCCAACTAGCTTTTAAGAGATAGGAATCTTCATTAATTCCATATGTAAGCCTTTATGAGAGAGCGTTTATCTTAGAGTTATCACCTCGACACTTTATTTTACTACCCCTTTAACATTTTCCTTTGATTTATTAGTCCTTTCTATAGATATGCATTATTAAGCATAGGAATTTGGGGCAAGGGCCTTTTAATTGTTGATGATTGCATCTATGTGAGACATTCTCCAGCTTACAAACCTATGAGATGTGGATCATTGCAACTATGTGAGTCTTTCTCTCAGCTTACAAACCTGGGAGAAATCCCCTAAGAAGGGTACGTGGTTCCTACCTAAGATAGAGCTGGAACATAGAGACGACCTCCTCCATTCAGAGAGTTGAGAAGAAATATAGATGACTATCCAGTGGGAAAGGTGATCCGTTGAGTTAGACATGCCTGTGGCTGAGCACAAGGTGAACGTGTCAAATACCAAAGTGCTGGGTGCATCGTCATGTGAAAAAAAATGAAGATGATTTATTAGCCTCCTCTGAGAAACATAGTTGATGATAGACTCTATATGATTCTCCTGTGTGAGGCAGTGAGAAAGAAGATCTATAGAGTGGATGTGCTTGTGGACGAGCATAGGTGAACATGTGAAGAAGTGGTTCTTATGTGTAATGAAATGAGCCAAAGATATGGACATCCCTATGGATGTGCCCCTATTGGATGAGAACTAGTGGGTGTATCATATCCCTTGCTATATTGTGCAAGAGTCAAACCTTCATGTAACCCTAATTGTAATGTAAAGGGTACAGGTCAACCCCACCTTAATGTGACTAGTAATTAATGTAAAAGATAATTAATCTGGTTAATATTAATTACATTATAAGCTAGTGAGGTCGGTCCTGTTTTTCCAATAGACACTTCTATTGACAGGTTCAGGTTAGTATATGTAAAGGTAAATTCCCCATTGAGGAATCATATCTTTCATGTGAGTTTGGAAATTTCAACAAGTACACTTCCTTGGGAAAAGTGCACACCTCTCTTGGGTTCTAGTCTTCTAGGGTTTGAGTACCCTCTTGTGTGCTAGGGTTTATCTTGATGGTGAAGGTATTTCTCTTGAAGAATATAGAAAAGGATTTGATTGGGTTTTCTTCCCTTGTTGAGAAGGGTTTCCCATGACACTTCTTGTGTTCTTGTGCATGGTGCTTCTTTTTGTGATCTTGATTGATGCAATATTAATGGTTTAAGTAAAATGATAAAATGGAATGAACTTCATGATTAAGCCTGGGTTATTGAAAAATCAAAATGGTATCAAAGCATATGTATTGAAGTACCCATTGCACAAAAATTCAAGGCAAACCGTCCTCTTTTTTCAGAACCGTACAACCCTCCAAGGGTTTCCAAAAATTTCATATGACCCTCCTTATTTCTCAGTTTCAACCCTTAATACTTGGAATTTGGGGATATTTTTGGAATAGGAGTGCACAACCTCCTTTAGCACACCTCCATCAATATTCAGATCAGAATTTCAAGCATTTTGAAATTTTGGCCCTAGGGTTTCTAGGGTTTCACCAATTTCTGCAGAAATTTCAGTATTAGGGTTTCTGCAACTCATTGAAGGAGCTCTTCAACTCACCAGTGTTCTCCTATATTTCAAAGGATTATTTTTGGAATACATAAGTCCAATAAAACCTAAAAGTGCTAGCCTAGCCTAGCCATTAGGTTTTCTATCCCAGTTGACAAAGGGTTGTGAATAATCTAAAATTATGATGAACAAAACTATGATGGAAGATAAAATTGATGGATCGAGCAACTTCAAGTTCGTGGAAGACAAGACTTCAAAGGAATACTTATTGTGGGTGATACAAAAGGTGTCACTATGACATACCTCCTTCATGAAGATGTCAGAGGATAAGAGATCAACCTTGTTCCATTGGAGAAATTATATTAGCACCCTCAGGTATGCACTTGTACATATATTATTTGTCATAAGGGTAATTGCACGACGAAGGAACCTTTTGCTGAAGTCTTGGATCTAGAGGGATATGAGTGCATTCATAGGAACAACACACTAGAAGTGAAGACTTCAGGTTTGATTTTTGAAATTGTCATTCCTCTAACCTATATTTCTAAAGTTTGCTACATTACAAGTAGGTGTTGTAGCTGTGACAACAATCCTTAAATTGTTTTGATTCTAGATATGTACCCATTATTTCTCCTTTAGGATATATTCTTGTTTTTGGTTCCTCTTGTTTTCTTGTTCCAGACAGGTTAAGAACAAAGGAAGATGCTCATCCCTCAGAGGGAGTCACTTAACTCAGAGGGAGTCTAAACTATTTGAAAACAAGGAAGAATAGAACCATCCTTGAGACAATCAATGCAATAATGCATGATCAGAATGTTTCTATGATTCCATAGGAAAAATAATGCATGACACAATATTTGTTCAGAACAAGAGTCTTCACCGGAATAGAAGCCTTCACCAAAGTGAATCCTGAGATTGAACACTTTAGGTTATTTGGGTGCCCAGTGTATTTTCATGTACCCAAAGAAAAGAAGTCTAAGCTAGATCCTTTAGAAAGAAAGGATACAATGAATCTTCAAAGACATTCCAAATATACATACCTGGTTAGAGACAGATTGAGACAAGCAGAGACGTTGTCCTTGAAGAAGAGATAGTCTTTCAAAGATCCAGCGAATCTCAGATGGAGATTAACAATAAAACAATACCTTCTCCCCCTTCAGAAGTTCAGAGGGAGACACACATTATTCCAGTTGATCCATTTTCTCCAGTTGATATGTTCAAAGATATTGCAGTAGGGCATAAAATACCTACCTAGACTCACTCTACAAGAGGAAGAGAAACATACAAGCTTATCAAGGGACATCCTGAGAAAGAAAAAGAGATTTTCTAGCTATCCTTCAGTCATGAGCCACTTCATTGATGTTGAGCCTCCTTGTCTTAGAGAAGCAACATGAAAATAGGTATGGCAAGATGCCATAACATAAGAATACCAATATATTTTAAATAATCATGCATAGGATATTATTCAGGGACCAGAAGGGAAGTTTGTGGTAACTTCCAAGTGCATCTATAAGATCAAGTATGCAGCTGATGGAAGTGTCGAGAAATACAAAATGAGATATATAGCCAGAGGTTTCTCACAAAAAGAGGGAGTTGTCTATGATGAGACACTTGAACTAGTAAAACCTAATACACTTCCATCTGTACTATCATCCATGAGTTGGAAACTATATCAGATAGATACATTATTTATGAGTTTGTATTTTAGCAAGAGTGTTGCTGATCCAAACCTATATCATTACAATGTTGATGATGAGAGAAAAATTTTGATGACTTATTCAGAAAGCCTTGTTGTTGGATACAAGTAATCCTTGAATTCTGAATTAGAGATGAAGAATCTGAGAATGATGTACTACTCCTTGAGACAAGAAGTATGACAGAGGGCCAATGAAATTTTCCCGAGTTAAGAAAAATATACAGTGAAACTATTAAATAAGTTCAAGTATGACAGAATGAAAAATCCACCATGATGGATTGCTGATGATTTAGACGAGATTGATCCACAACTAGTTGGATCACTGTTGTATCTGGTTAACACCAGACTTGATTCATGCCATGCAATGAATGTGCTTAGTCATTTCATGAGCCAACCGAGACAGACTCACTGGACAACAACAAAACATGTATTAAGATATATCTGAGGCACAGTTGGATATGGCCTGAGACATGCCTTCAATGTGAACTTGAGTTTGCAGGATATACCGATTCAGATTGAGTAGAAAGTACAATAAACTGGAAGAGAAAATCCGTTTTATGTCCTACCATGAAATTTTCCATGGTTTCCTGATGAAACAGGAAACACAACTCTATGTCCTTGAGTGCACCAGAGACAGAGTATATAACAGTGAGTGTAAAAAGCAGTATGGCTTCACAAGCTTCTGATAGATTTACTTGATCATGAGATGGATCCTATAATGATAACCAAGAGTCGTGTATAAAGTTCCTTGAGAACCCAGTGTTTTCTAATGGATCAAAACACAATGAGAAGAAATATTCTTATATCAGAGATATGATGCAGAAAAAAAATGATACACATACAGTACCTTCCTACACTTGAGAATATTGCAGACATCTTCACCAAACCAACTTGGTGAAGAATGCCTTCCTAGTTGAGAGGTAGTATTGATGACTTGACGCCAACCTGCCCTTGACGACACAGTCGCACCACCAGGACCTTCACTTTCCACGGCCCGAAGAGCTAGGCTCTTCCGACTCCCTCGGGAGTTCTAACACACACAGCCTCCTCGCCGATCCTCCCTTCGGAAATCGGGAGATCAGGTCTCGCGATTTCACGAGGTTGTGACCCTGCTCTCATTCACTCAACCGCCGAACCTCGAACGCCGATGGTCAACGATCAAAGTCCCGGATATCGGGCTTGTCCCTATCGGGATATCGCGACCTGCTATGTCAACCTCCTAACCCTCCAAATCCCGAACGCCGAGGTACCGAGTTCCCCGACGCGAGGCCACCTGGACTCCGCACTCTCCCAGGCCTCACGCTGCCACGTCACATCGGGATTTCGCAAATCGTGGGTCCGCGACTCCAAGTTTCCTGCTGCTGCAAACCCCGAATGCCGAATCCCCGATACGCTGGATTCGTGCCACCTGGCTCCGTCCTAATCAACGGCTCCGATCTAATCGGGGAGTCGCGACTCGCGATTTTGACGTGCATGTAATTCTCGCACTCGCCAACCCCAATCCTCCGATATGCGATGGCCAATGGTTCTTCTACCACTTGAGGGTTAAAACCCTCGCTCCTTCATCCAGATCCGACGACTCACGGAACTTCGCGAGTCTTCGCGACGATTCAAGTCGTCGATTCTCTTCCTCTATGAAGAGATCTCCACT
>JASDQU010739027.1:168700-182233 GCA_032191745.1 Picea mariana
TCAAAGGGGGAGAGTTAATCACATTGATGTGATTGATGTTTATTGATGGGGAGAGATAGTCACATTGACTATTGATGTAGAGCATGCCTTATCTACATGTTGACATCAATAATTGGTAATTGGTGTTGACATCAATGTTGGTATTTCCATCAATGCCAAAGGGGGATATTTTTGGATCATGTTGTCATTGATGCCAACGGTTTGATTGATTGATGTGATTTATTGATTTCAAGTGATTGATTGATTGATGATTGATGTAATATAATATGTATTGTCCTTGATAAGAATGCATAGATGAAGATGGATCAATGAGCTGTCATTGATACATGATGAAGATGAATCGATGTGGTTTCATTAGTATATGATGCATTGTTGAAAAAATGTATAGATGACTCATTATTGTCTTATCATGATTGATAAGGTGCATAAATGGATGAACTCCAAAGTGGTCCCCTTACGGTGAAATCCCTCATGGGAAGATGCTTTGTGGATTGAGTTATCCGAGAAAAATGGTTGGAGGACCCATGCTTGTATGTGGAATAATGAGATGAATATCAATGAAGTTGTTGGTGAAACTATCCTAGATGGATATTGCTTTTCATGCCATTTCTGGTGGTATGTGGAATGTCACATAACTCCTCACGGTTTGAGAGTTATGGCCTTATGAAGTTGGAGGACCCCTAGATGAAGGCTTGAAGCCCCCAAGGTCAAAGAAGTCAAAGTGACCTAAAAGAAGAAATCATTATTTAAATAATAAAGAGAAGTGACAAAATCAAGAAATGATAAAGTAAGGTGACAAAATCAAGAAGGAATATTTAAATGATAAAGTATTGGAGAACTTTCTATTTATGGAAAGTGGTTAACCCTAAAATAAGGAAAATAGGTTAAGTGACATAGAGGATTAAAGTATAAATAAGATAGCTATGGACTCTTGAAAATCATCCTTTTTGTGGATCAATGGAGAGCTTCTTATGAGAATATCTTTTGGAGTATTGATGGAGAGCTTCTTGTGAGAGCATTTTTGTGTGGATCTCTTGAGCATGATTGAAGATATATTATGAGAGAGAGGAGAGCAGGAGGATCTCATGGACACATTGAAGTTTTGACAAGTCTGAGATCATAACGACGAAATTCTCGGAATTATAGAAAAACCCTATTTTCTGGTGCATACGTGGGCTCTCTGTGTATAGGGTGCGTATAAGTGAGCTGTCTGTGTATAAGGTGAATATAGTATGTGGGATGTTAGTGTACAAGGAGCGTACAATGGATAAAATCTGCTGGTTGTGGAGCTTGATTATCTTCCTAATTCATAGGTCTTTTGTTTTTCATCCGTGTTTATACCCCATGAAGAGTTTACACCCCAGAAGTATGTACACTCTTCCACGCGGGGGAGTGAAGAGGGGGGTTACCCCCTCTACGGGGTCCGGGGGGGCTATCCTCCCGGCTGGGGGGCACGGGGGAAAGTGAGCCCCTGGAGGGGGTTTGGGGGTGAAGCCCTTGAAGGAAAAATTGCCTTGTAAAAGTATATTGTAATTTCATTGTAAATCTAGACCGTTCATTATAAGGTCACAAATCTAACGGTAGAAATTATGTTAGGGTTTTTTTCCCTAGAAGGAAACCCTCTAATATGAGGGAAATGTATTGTGGCTATGCATTATGGTGAATACTGTATTCTGATATAGGAGACTATGAGAGAAAGAAGAGGAAGTTAAAATGGGTTTGTTGTAGGTTGTATCCCTTCATTTGCTGGATAATAATAAAGGAAGGACCTGACAATTTCTTTGGTGGACATAGCCCACACTGGGTGAACCACGTAAATATGTGTCTCTATTGTATTGTGTATCTTCTATGTTTTTTTTTCGCATTTGTTTTATTTTATTTCTCCACGGTCTTATGTTTCTAACAAAAATCATGGAGATTTGTGGTTGAGGTGATGACAAGCTATTGAATATTGAATCAGGTTCCAGATTTACATTCTATGGGCTCAGATCTATCACTGAGACACTGGTATGATTACATTATTGTCTTGATGGATATTGTATCTTGTTGTGTTGTGAATGCTTAGGGAATTCTTGGTATGGATGCTGTGATGTGGTCTATGTTGGTTGACAGAATGAGCAATACTCTTGTGATTCAGTGGTGACATGATTGCTATGGTATACTAGTTTTTTATACATGATTGAGATAACATTCATATTGATTGGTTGTGGAGAATGAGTAGACTATTGGATAGCTTGAATGAGTTGTGATTGGATGTGGGTCGATTTGGATAGTGAGAGATAGAAGAAAATATGTTTGCAGGTTGCAAAGGATCTGAGCATGTGATGAAAAGGAAAAACCCTAATAGCTCAGAATGTATATGTAGGCTGTATTACTTCTTGGGCACGTATACATGAGGGTTTTACTATTGGTATGGCACATACATACGCGTGACTCACTACCGACAGGTCGCGTACCTGTTGCATATTGATATATGTTGAGGATTGTTGCCACATCTCAGTTGGTGCTGAGGATATAAGTTGAGTCTTGCATTATAGAGCTGGTGCTCTTGTAGAGTTGTACTCTATTCAGTTGTTGCTGAAAAACCCCAAGGATTGTAGTTCGTAACAAAAATAAAAGTGTACATACATCTTGTGTTCTTTGTGTTCCTTGTGGTGATGACTTATTGATGATATATTGTTGATATATGTTGTTGATATGTGTTCACATATAACTGGTTATAAATGAAAACAATGAGTAATGAGTAAATGTTGAATGCTAACTAATGAGTTTTGTGAAAAAGGGAAGTTTTGGGAAAAAGATTCCCACACTCATTCACCCCCCCTCTAAGTGTGGTAGGTGTGTGTTGACGGGTGAAATTGACCTCTCATCAACTGGAGGAGTGAATCCGGTCTGGGGTTGTCTAATTAACCCAATCCGTTTGGATTAATCCACTCCGACAGGTTTAGCGGCTCCGTTGGCCGATCTAAGTCCTAAAGAAAGAAAAAAAACAAAACTAAAGAAAATGCAATAACTTGATGAATAACAATCGCTGAAAACTATATATAGATCTACTATATATTTACAGTTTAACTAACTAATATTTATTAAAAAACTCTACTTATCATATGTACAATATATATACAAATGATTCTATTTCTAATATATATATAATATGTACAAAATACGAATTTTAATCTAAATCCACGAAAATCGAAAGCAAATTGATTTTTTAAACAACAGTAAAGCTATTATTTAATCTTTTTTGATTTGTTTTCTTATAATGTTTATACTCGAGAAATGGAATATCAATCTGTCTAATTGAAAATAGAAATAACAGATAGTAGAATATGTTTTAACTACAGTAAACTTCTATAGTCATTGAACTAATGAAATCAAACTAACAAACTGACATGTTACCGCATCCAATATCTTGTTCTTTATGTAGCGTCCAATATCCTTATCTGACGAGGTAAACCTACAACAGATCCTGAAATTGCTTCCAATAATGTGAAGCGAAAATGATGGAATTTTGAATTATAAGACACATAACATATGCAGTCACAATAATCTCATAATTTTATAAGCAACCACATTAAGATAAACTTTGCTGTGAGAGCTTGCGTATAAACGTTTGATTGAAATCAGAGATAAACCTCTTAATTCAAATTGAATGAATGATTACTGTGTGTTAAATTTGGAACATGAAACATGGATAACATATAAACTTCTATTATATCAACTTGTAGTAAACCATGACAACGAAAGCAATCGTAATATATTTACAAATTGAAATAAACATGACTTGAATAAAAACACAATATGGAGAAGCTAAAGCTGTGACAAGTATTATATTTCATTCAAGTCTGTAAATAAAAAAATCCATAGTCTTGCCCCAGGCATAGATGATCCATGTTTACAAAATAACATGCTTATATAGGTTCCAGGAACAAAATGTTTCCTGTTGATAATGTCAAATCTGTTCCAAAAATATGGGGGATGCAACCTCCCTGATTTTACTTGATATCAAAATAACAACAGCCTAATCTATTTACTAAAAACACAAAGTTGATATGGCTAAAGGATCTCAACAGTGCGTCATATCTCCTTGGAAATCATGTGTTCCTGAAAACAAATGAAAAATGGGGAAATTTTAGATATGTTTTCAATTGTCAAATCAAGCAATTCAAAATTTTCTAACTGGCTACAGAATCTTACGATTCTGTAGCTAGTTATAATAGAAACTACAATCATATTTTATTCAACAAACAAAACAAACTAATCTTTATAAGAAAGGTGACCTATTCAATCAAATCATATATCCTAACTTGAGAGTAACGAAATCATACTAAAATAAAAAAAGATCATACCTCAAATCATGGGATTAAAACATATCAAGCAATCTTGGAGTTTATGATTGCTGTTGCTGCCTCTACATTCTTAAAAATGACAGATCCTATAGTTTTTAGGCGTTTCTCCTTTGTTTGAGTTATGGATTGGAGTCTACTATTCCCGTTTGTCAACAAATCCACTTGGTCTTTTAAATATTTAAGCCGGGACTATAGCAAAGGCACATTCGTATAATACCTGTTGATCCTGGATCGACATTCATCACACTATGGCTATAGAGACTGTGCATTGGCACTGACAACATTAAGGATTGGAGAAGCATCCACGAGAAAGGTAGGTTTATCACAGAGTCGAATTCCCAGAGAATTTCGGGTTACCTTTTAGACATGGAGGTAGGTTGTTTACATAGTCATAGGGTGTGTCAGGATAGAGCCCGTATGACAGGGGGTCTTCTTCAGCCAAAAACCTTTCAATTTTCGAGTCTGAATTTTCACTTAATTCAATTGTGTTGTTTGTGTCTGCATAGGGTTTGAATTTATTTTGAGCACATCGTGAAATCAAATGACCAGCCCTTTTATTCTTGTAATTAACATTGACGCTGCCCTTTAGCTTCTTCCCTGTGGTTTTTTTTAACAGTTTTAGTGCAACTCTTTGGGTGTGAACTTGGTTGTTTGCCTAGTTGAGTAACATCAGGGTAGGTCAAGGGTTCATTATTAAGGGAAAGATCACAGGGCATGAGTGGTGGAGGAGAGGCGGTAGGTTTCACAAGGGTTTCTATGATAACCGACTTATCAACCTGTCCCAATTCACTGTTGCCAAAGCCATTTTGTAAAACAAAAGCATCCCAACAATCGTTGTGTAATTGCAATTGATGCAGAAGGATAATTTTAATTAAACCATGATGGAATAAAATCGAATCATACCTATGCTTCTTAAACTGTTTTCCCATCTTATAGAGACTTCTAAGCAGGAAGTAGGGCATATTCAATGGGAAGTCAATGAAACTCATAAGCAATCACATATGATACAGGAAAACTAACCCAAATCTTCCTTCACACATAATGAATTGTTTCACAATAGCAAGTAGATCATGCCACCTAGGTTTTAAGGATGAGACAGGCATACCTCAATCGCAACTAGTGATTTTCCATGAGGTGAACATCAAAGTTCAGGGAACCTCTTCACCTTTTGCATTCTTAAACCATTTTTGCCCGACAGCTGGTAAAATCGTGGCTTGGCTTAAAAACTCTTCAGTTACCTCTAGCTGCACGTCACCTATCTTTGCTCTGCAGCCATCGAAGGTCAATGTGAACTCTTGGGCAACTCTTAGATTGAAACCCTTAAATTTTTCAATGAATAAACGCCAACCGTTCCTTTCTAAATCGTCCCTGGCGTTATCATACGATTGCAAGGTTTGGATGCCATTGGGCTGGATCCTTACCATTGGAGCCATGGCGAACAGAAGGGAATCAACACAGAACCTACAGGTAGGGTTTGATAAAAGACCACAGAGCCATAGCCTTCAGCCTCAACAAAACAATGCTATGACAGTTCAAAGGTAGGTAGAGGTGTTAATCACCATGCGTGGGAGAAAAATCGTGAAGCTCGAGACCATACTCAGGAGTAAAGGCATGCTGTACTTCATGTGCCACCTGGGCATTGGGTACATGCTAGGACAGAGTAGTTGAAAACAAAGTGCGTGCATTCAAGTTTGATTGCAAAGATATGTGAATCGAATAATTCAAAGTTTGATAAATATGATAAAATATCAACCAAAATCGATATAAAGAATCAAATATCCATTGATGGGGGTATTTCGTTGATACAACCATAAATCTTTTAGGCATTCTTAGAATCGAAAAAGAGTTACAAACAATGAGAGCACATGCTCATAGCAAGAAATCACGATTCTATAATAAAACACATGAGCAATTTTCCTTTAATCAAAAATCAAAACCAAATGTCAATTCCAGCTACGAGTTTTCATGCTTACAAAGTTTGAAAAGACAATAGGGAGAAGTGTTGATTTGCAACTGTAATCTTCATTACCCTTCATGAAGGGTAATGAAATTTCATGACCCTGTGTAGGCAACTATGTAGATTAAAAAATAACAATTGTAATATTGCTGCCAAAAGTGTGTCCAACATATTCTTCTGTGTGAGGTAGTGGGAAAGAAGATCTGTAGAGTGGACGTGCCTGTGGAAGAGCATAGGTGAACGTGTGAAGATGTGGTTCTTCTGTGTAATGTAATGAGCCAAAGATATGGACATCCCTATGGATGTGCCCCTAATGGATGAGCACTAGTGGGTGTTGGCCCTTGACCAATTTTGGGACTTCGATAGCTTGGTCAAAGGCGGAGCACAAGGCGAAGTGGATATCATGGTATATTGGCCCCTTCTTAGGGAATTTTTGGGTTTAGGGTTTATATAATGGGTATGGGATGTCATCCCATGGGTTTACCCATGCCTTGGCCCCTTCTATAATGTATAAATAAATATCTAGATGATGTAAGAAACACCCTAGATCTAGAGAGAAGTGGTGCTAAGTGATATATTGTGATGAGTGCAAGTGATGTAAGTAGTTGGATCTATGTGATCGAATTATCTTTGTGCATACTATGTGCATGAGAGCTTGAAAAGCTAAGTGCAAGTGTCTGTAAAGAGGCTTTGTTCTATAACCTAGCTTGGGGAAGGAGGGTCTAGGGAGGTGCGCACAGATCTCCTGTCCTATGCGGAGTGGGTTCTTGTAGCTCTGTTCTTGTAGAATATTGAAAGAAGACAATAAAGAAGATAAGAGTTGGTAGACGTAGCCCCACACTGGGGTGAACCACGTATATCCTGTGTTGTGGTTTCTTTGTTCATTATAGTTGTTATGTTATTGATGTGATTTATGCTTAGTGCAATGATATATGTTAGATGAAACTGATATAATAGTATCTTAGTGCTTAGTAATGGGAATGAATGCTAGAATTGATCTATTTCTATATGGTAAGTTCTTGGATGTATTAAATATTGTGAATACTTTGAAGTTCTGTAATTAGGGTTTTCCCCTGCGAAGTGAATATTAATGAATGTTAACTACTAAGTGCTCTATTGAGTTTTGTAATCACAGATCCGTGCCCCAGCTAGGTTGTAGACACTTGAGTCCTGCAACCACCTCTGCCTCTACCTCGAGTGAGACTTCATCTTCTTCGTTATTGTTGCCGAAAGGGCCGGTAGTTAGGGCTTTGTTGGTGCACTGTTGAAGCATTGAACCCCGAGGCTGGCCCTGTTCCAACAAATGGTTCTGTTGCTGGGACCCGAAACTATGATTGCTGGGAAATGAAAAAAATAAAGCTCTGCACATAGATATGTTGCTTTAGTGTGCAATATTCTACTTGATTGTGAAGCTCTGTGCTAAGAAAGGAATCAAATATGAAGAAAAGAGGTAAGATCTTAAAGCTTTGTGCTCTGAGAAAGGTAAGATAAGTGAAAATTTTTGTTTCGAAAGAATGGATCTAGGTATGTCTAATAGATTTTTTCCTAGTCTGAAAACGAGGGCACAACTAGAAGAAACAAGATTGGATATGAGTAGATCTGATAAGAATAGTGAAAGATATGTTATTCCTATGCATAGAAATAATGTTTGGACTAACAAATGGATGCATGATCCCATAATTTTTTTTTTGGATGTTAGTTACTGTGACCGCAATGCGCAATACAAGAAAGGTTGGGGGTAATTTAAAAGAAAGAGAGGATTAACTCTTTGTTATAGTTGTAGAAGACCAGGACATCTTGCTAAGGAATGCCCTGGTTAAGGTCCTATTTGCATTTGTTGTAAGGCTACTGGACATGAAGTTTTGGATTTCCCTAGAATGATTGCTAAAGTTGAAAAGATGAATATGAGACAAGAAAACCATGAGACAGGACAAGAAACTAAGGATATGATAGAACCCCATAAAGAATTAGATACTGTATTATTACAGATGAAAGAAACCCTGAATGGTCATAGAGATATCAACTTATCAGAGATCTTAAACGAGAAGGAGTGCATAGAAGAAAGAATAGGAGACTTCAACATAGATTGTGTTCTAGATGAGGAAACACAGGTGAATATCATGATAGAAATAACTTGGGAAATTTTGGAAAATCCTGCTATGGTTCCTTCATTTGAAAAAATAGGATTATTTAGAGGAGAGCTGATAACTCTATGTGAAAGACTTACCCAGATATCTATGAGTGCTCATGGAACTTCGACAGAAGAAGAATTTGATATCATTAAGTTTGTTGAGAACAATGCCCCATTTGCTATTTTGCTAGAAAAAACCTGGATTGAGAAAGATCAGATACTAAGGAAACAAGAAGAGGAGGATCTAGAACAAAAAAATAAAGAACTAAGAGATTTCATGGCTAGGAGAATAACACACTTACTGGAAGAACAAGAGGACCAGTCCAAGCTACTGAGGACCAAAGATCTCGATGTTGAAGTTGAAAGAACACAGGAAGACTTGAAATACCTATCTGTACAAGGGAGTAGAGCACCTACTCCAAAAGAAGAAGAAGTATTACTCTCAGAACCCTTGAAAAACCCTCCACAGTGCGAAGTTACTATGCCAAGAGGAGATAAGAACAATAATGGAAAGAGGAAACCAGTGACTCAGATTCCAGGAAAGAAAGCCAGAAAGCTTAGCAAGAAGAAAGTAAAGTTAGAAAAATTATAGGAAGTTCCAGGGAGGACTTCGCATAAGGAAGGTTTGTAGAACTGGAGCTTCACTAGGATATCAGAACAGTGTAGATTGGAAATTCACCACAACGAAGCAATATGATCATTGGAGACGTCCTGACCATTAGAATGACACTCCAGAACGGATTGAAACACAATTATTAATGGAATGTTCTCCATTGGACCGTTGGGACTGCGCCATAACAGATGGAATTGCATTGATTGAGGCGTTCCTGCCCATTGGAGGAGTCTGTTACGATGTTATCTATTTATCCCACTGAGCATTGTACCAAGAACACTTTTGCCAATTGTGATTATCCGAGCCCACAGAGAACTAGTTTCTTTCGCGTAGTGCCTATTGAGAGCTCGCCACCCGTTCTATTTCCATGATTATTTGTTCACTGACCTGCGATACCTAATCTCGAGTGTGCATGTCAGTTGACTTCATCGCAGTAGATAAATTTGTTGAAGATATCCTCATAGACCTCATGGATGAGAATGTCATGTCCACAAGATTCCAAGCCTCATCGATGAGAGGAGTGCAAGCATCCCCGTCGACTGCTCGTGGATTTGGACCATCCTGAGCTGCGACAAAGAAACAAACCAAGCATCATGATGAATTGGCGAATGTGAAGCTCATCCCATATATACTTCCTGACTATATCCCGCCCTTGGATAGCACGGTGAGCTGTGACAGTGTCCCAAGGGACTTCAACTACACTTTGATTACTGCGTACCTCCCGAAGGGGATACGCGTAGTAGGACCACAGCTAGGAAAAATCATGACATTGAAGATCGATGAATTCAACTTGGGAGATCATAAGAACTATGGCATGCTCACCCCACAAAAGTATTTGACCAAGACAAAGGGGAAGAAGTCGAATATCATCCCCCATCCATGGACTATGACATCACGAGGTCCACTATCCTGAACATGATGAAGATACCACACTTTGGAAGGCATCGGGAGGTTAACGCGTGCGTTAAACTCCTGTTGTCTTTCTTCCATGGTGGTTATCTATGGTTGGATAGAAACATCACCATAGATCTGGTGCTGATCCATTGGATCATCGGATTAAGCATGCAAGGACCAGACCCACAATAATTTTATCCAGGGAAGGCTGCAGATCACGCCCTAGCGCAGAAAATTAAAGAAACCTATGGCGATGTGGAAAAGGGGAAGCGAGGCTACAAGGTAGCCTCCATTCAAAATGGCACAGTGCGCCTAGCCTACCACTTGATCACTGGTAATATAGTAAGAAAGAACATACCCACACAGGTCACGGGGTTCATTGTTAACCTCACGGGAAAATGCATTGAAGGACTACAAATGAACTAGGCGAGTTACCTCGTCAACCGATTAGAATAAGACTGCCGTGAAGCTCAGGATTAGGGCTATGAGTTTCATTTTAGTTGGCTACTAATCCTCATCTCCTTCATTGCCTGGGAGATGATGGAAGGAGCGACCTTCCTTGAGATTGAGCCATCTGAACCCCTAGCTATGAAGTTCACCACGCTCTAGTATTTGAGTGACATGGAAAAACAATGGAAGTCAAATGAAGTGTTCCACACCTACTACCTGTAGTTGAAGAGGGCTATTGAGTCTTTCCCTCTTATGATGCTGAACACCCTGCACAGGTTCAGACCATTTGTGAAGTTTCGCACAAATAGACATTTTATTTATATCATTGCGCACGGAGACGAACATAAATAAGAGCTCCAATCTTATTATAATATCACTGAGGAGGACATGGAAGAAATAACTAAGGAGTGGCCTACAAAGCTCCTTATACCAGTCGACCAGGTAGAACTGTCCAACCTCAGCCTCAATGGAAATCCTATGGTTACTCGCGAAGAATATGATGCACCCAACAATAGTAGAAGGAAGAAAAAGGAAGATGTATAGGAGCCAAACAATGCCTCAGAAGAGACTGCTTCAGACTCACCTGGAGGGGGAGGTGATGATGAAGTATGAAAAGAAGAGGACAAAGGAGAACAATACAAACAAGGTGAAGTAACACTGCCTAGGGATCCTATTAATAAAATCTAGACCTCCAAGAAATAAAGGTTCCCCCCACGAAACCTACATCACGGAAGAAATCCAAAGCTAGTAAACCATAGTTGCAGACTGTGCTCACGATGGATGACATAGATTTCATCATCACCGCTGTCTCAGATACCTCAGAAGATATCTTATAGAATAATGAAGCTAAACAAGAGACCATGTATGAAATACTTGAAGAAGAGATAAAATGGGTACAACAAGCCCTCTACTCCAACCACGCAGTTTCTACTGTGCCCTCATCATCAGAATGAACAAAGTTGGGAGATGAGCCTGCCCAGCTACACCGAATAGCAGATGTGATCAAAGCTCTCCTTCGTCGTGTTTAGGAAGAAAAAGAACATGCCACAGAGGCATTAAAGCAAGAAAAATAGGAATCCATAGAGCAATGTCGGGTTGTGCAACAGGAAAAAGATGACATCCAAGCCAAGTTTGCAGAGGATAGAGCATAGATCCAGAAGGATAAGGAACAACTGCTCGCATAGTAGATTGGAGTTAAAGAAGCAGTCACTAGAGCAATTCTCTCTATGACGAGCTTAGAATAGATGGAAGAAGACCCAGTGGAAATCCAGGTAGGGAAGCTTGTTGAAGACATTCAACAGCTCCAATAGAGGGTAGTAGAACTGGAGTTACAAGTAGTGCCAAGCACTCCACAGGAAGTGTGAGACCAGAGAGAAGAAACTTCTCGGAGCACAATCTAGAGAATCACGTCATTGGCCTTAGAATGTAAACAACTCGATAGTCAAAGTATGCAGAATTAAGAGTGCCTTGCAGAGGAACTTGAACTAAGGACACTGGAGTCACAACTTCAAGAGGCCAAGCAATAAGAAACAACGGGGCAAGCACACTTGAATCGACTATCAGCGGTCGAGAGGATGAAACGATCCCAAGAACAATGCACAATTCAACAACAAGTCCATGATGTACAGAGTAAGGTCATGGAAGTGACTTAACAACTCCAACTAGTGCAGGATGCAGCTTGCATGCTTTTTGAGGAAATTGAAGGACGAGGTATAGAACTGGAACAAGTGGTCACCACAGTGGAACAACGCTTGGAAGAACCTGTGATGGAGAAGGTTATTCAAGAGTTTTCTGAGCAGGAGGCTCTGGTGAAGCAATAGGTCGAGGCAGCTCGATCCAAGCTCGAGGAATTTGAGGCAGAGTTACCCAGATCAGAGTGACTTAGGGCGATTCACAGGTGAGTGTTGGGGGCCTATTGTCCCTTGACCAAGTTTTGGAGAACCTTGGTCATGTTTGACCAATTTTGGGACTTCAACAAGCTGGTCGAAGGTGGAGCGCAAGGAAAAGCGAAGATCACGGGATCTCGGTCCCTTCTTAGGGAATTTTTGTGTTTAGGGTTTATGTAACGGTATGGGATGTCGGCCCATGGGTTTACCCATGCCTTGGACCCTTCTATAATGTATAAATAGATATATAGACGATGTTAGAAACACCCTAGATCTAGAGAGAAGTGGTGCTAAGTGCTATATTGTGCTGAGTGCAAGTGATGTAAGTAGTTGAATCTATGTGATTGAGTTAGCTTTGTGCATACTGTGCGCATGAGAGCTTACAAAGATAAGTGCAAGTGATTGTAAAGAGGCTTTGTGTTGTAACCTAGCTCGGGAAAGGAGGGTCTGGTGAGGTGAGCACAGATCTCCTATCCTATGTGGAGTGGTTTCTTTTGGCTTTGTGCTTGTAGAAGATTGAAAGAAGACAATAAAGAAGATAAGAGTTGGTGGACATAGCCCCACACTGGGGTGAAGCACATGTATCCTATGTTGTGGTTTCTTTGTGCATTATAGTTGTTATGTTATTGATGTGATTTATGATTAGTGCAGTGATATATGTTATATGCACCTGATATAATAATAGCTTAGTTCTTAATAATGGGAATGAATGCTAGATTTGATCTATTTCTATATGCTAAGTGCTTGGATGTATTAGATCTTGTAAATATTGTGTTGTTCTGTAATTAGGGTTTTCCCTTGCAAAGTGAATATTAATGAATGTTAATTGCTAAGTGCTCTATTAAGTGTTGTAATCACATATTTTTGTTCCATCTAGGTTGTAGACACTTGAGTCCTGCAAGCACCCCTGCCTCTACCTCGGGTGAGACTTCATCTTCTTCGCAGGTGTTGCCGAAAGGGCCAATAGTTAGGGTTTTGTTGGTGCGCTGTTGAAGCGTTAAACCCTGGGTCTACCCCTGTGCCAACAGTGGGTGTATCAGATCCCTTTCTATATTGTTCAAGAGTCAGACCTGCCTATAACCCTAATTGTAATGTAAAGGGTATAGGTCGGCCCCACCTTAATGTGACTGGTAATTAATGTAAAAGATAATTAATCTGGTTAATATTAATTATATTATAATATAGTTAGGTCAACCCTATTGTTCCAATAGACACTTTTTTTGAGAGGTTCAGGTTAGTATAAGTAAAGGTAA
>JASDQU010739027.1:183302-194055 GCA_032191745.1 Picea mariana
TAATCTGGTTGATATTAATTATATTATAATCTAGTGAGGTCGACCCTATTGTTCCAATAGACACTTTTTTTGAGAGGTTCAGGTTAGTATAAGTAAAGGTAAATTCCCCATTGAGGAATCATATATTTCATGTGAGTTTGGAAATTTCAGCAAGTACACTTCCTTGGGAAAAGTGCACACCTCTCTTTGGCACTAGTCTTCTAGGATTTGAGAACCCTCTTGTGTGCTAGGGTTTATCTTGATGGTGAAGGTATTTCTCTTGAAGAATATAGCAAAGGATTTGGTTGGGTTTTCTTCCCTTGTTGAGAAGGGTTTCCTAGGACACTTCTTGTGTTCTTGTGCATGGTGCTTCTTCTTGTGATCTTGATTGTTGCAACATTAATGGTTGAAGTAAAATGATAGAATGGAATGAACTTAATTCTTAAGCCTAGGTTATTGAAAAATCAACATTAATGAGGTGGAATAGATCTAGTAATTTTTTTTTTTTTTAACTTTAACTTTTTTCATGCTCTTCACCTCTAGAATTTTGGCTTTTATTTGACTTAGGTTTATACATGGGTCTTCATTTTCTTAGCTAGACCTTTTCGAATGCCATATGGTAGGTCAAACATGAGCAAGAGTAACTTTTTATGAACAAATTGGAAGTAAATGGAAAATATGTAAGGTGTTAAGTATGGTTAGGGGCATGAGACATGCTACATCGACCAAATCTCTAGTAGTATGACTTGACACAAGACCCGATGACACTTATCTAAAGGATAATTATTTCTCCCATGGTACAATGAGGAAAATAGTAAAATTGTTAATGTTATGAAGTGTTATTAGATCACACTTTAGTGATTACCATGTTCACAACTAGTTTAGAAGTTATAACACCATATCTAAGTATCGAAACCATACACGAGAACACAACACATCAACTAAAGTGAACACACTAAACCAAAGTACCATGACCATATGAAATGAAATCATAGTGTACCAAGTGCATATGTCATCTAAGGTGTAAGGATTAAAAGAGATGATATACCACCATTGAGTCATCTGAAAGAAATGAGGAGTAATGTGAGGAAATATCCTCATATATTGTTAGGTAGCTAGAGAGGTAGTGGGGGGGCCTAGAGGGCCCATAATGATAACAGTGGAGGCCATTCAATGTAAGGTGGAATTGGTCCACTATATTATTAAATAAGGCCCACTATAGTAGTTAGATATAATAAATATGTAGTTAGATACAATAAATGTAAGAGGACTTCTTAGAAGGTTCTACTTCTAGAAGATTCCTCCTCTAGAGTGTTCTTAGGTGATGTTGGCACTATATAAAGGGGTTCAAGCAATGTAATGGGATATGAAGAGAAGTTTTATATTTGGAGAAGTATCTCAATAGGAGGAATCCCCCTTGAAGAGGAAAGTGAACAGGAGAGGATCCATTACATAATAAGATCCATTGTATGGTGTTTCCCTACCTCAAGGGTTTTGATATAATAAAGGAGATTTTGCATATTGTTCTTGTATATCTGTTGTGGTGGTTTTGTATTCATATCTTTGGTACTTAACAATTGGTATCATTTGGAAAACAAAATTGGGTATTTGAATTCC
This sequence comes from Picea mariana, assembly GCA_032191745.1. Taxonomy (NCBI): domain Eukaryota; kingdom Viridiplantae; phylum Streptophyta; class Pinopsida; order Pinales; family Pinaceae; genus Picea; species Picea mariana. Next base: position 184,899 of record JASDQU010739027.1, read on the forward strand.
TCTCGGAAAAATACCCAATTTCAAAAAAAACATCAGCCGAAATGGTGTCCAGGAAGTGAAGTTATGAGCATTTTAAATTCAACAGTTTTTCAGGGTTTTTCTGGAAAAACCCGTGATTTTCTGTCATAACTTATTGTTCTATTTTTTTGGTTTTTTCATGATGGTGACGAACCTGTAGATTTAATAACTTTTCATAGGGTTCTCATATTTTTACCATATCAATTCCATTGAACAAATTATTTTAAGAGCTTTCTTTTGGTATATTTTATGTGGTGTTTCCAATGGCTATTTCCTCTCAAACCCTCAAAGAAATTATAGATGACTGAGGTATTCAAAGCCCAATTGTATGACACATTGGATGACTTTGTATATGGTCTCACAGATGGTTTTTGTAGTATTCAAGATTCATTGGATAACATGCATGAGAGGTTTCTTATGGCGGACATCAGGGATGAATATACTGAAGAAATATATTCTTGGTATGATTTTGAGGCCGATTGTGATGATTGGTATATGGATAGTTATCATTTATAGGATAACAACCACTTCCATATTTTATTTGATGACTCTACTCCACCTTCTATAGAGAACATTAATGTGACACATCAAGATCTAGTTATGATTACCAACGTCCAATCTGCATATTCTACAATGGTATTGTTCCTTCTAGATTCAGCTTTGACCCTTTCCCACTATGTGGATGGATATTCTTATTTGGATCCACATGATAGGTGTTAGTATTGGGAGCATCATTTTCAGTTGGTTATTGGGTGCCAATATCTTTTGTGTGGAGTTCACATGAACACTTGGACATGGGACCCTAGTTTACAATGGTGATTGGACTACTTCAACATGTTGGCTTCCATTTCTCAATGGGACCCTGGTTCTCTAGTATAATTCAACACTATGGTCCACACTTATCCATGATACCCTAGTATATGGTTGTACATCAAGCGTTGAGGACAACGCTTTCATAAGGGGGATGGAATGTTAGGTAGCTAGAGAGGTAGTGGGGGGGCCTAGAGGGCCCATATTGATAATAGTGGAGGCCATTCAATGTAAGGTGGAATAGGTCCACTATATTATTAAATAAGGCCCACTATGGTAGTTATATATAATAAATGGGTAGTTAGATACAATAAATGTAAGAGGACTTCTTAGAAGGTTCTACTTCTAGAAGATTACTCATCTAGAATGTTCTTAGGTGATGGTAGCACTATATAAAGGGGTTCAAGAAATGTAATGGAATATGAAGAGAAGTATTGTATTTGGAGTGGTAGCTCAATAGAAGGAATCCCCCTCGAAGAGGCAAGTGAACAGGAGAGGATCCCTTCCATAATAATATCCATTGCATGGTGTTGCCCTACCTCAAGGGTTTTGATATAATAAATGCAATTTTGCATATTGTTCTTGTATATATGTTGTGGTGTTTTTGTATTTGTTTCTTTGGTACTTAACATATATCTAAAGGATAAATTTATGAAAAAGTAAAAGTAAAAGATCATGAGAAAAAGAGCTCATGTAAGTAGCAACGCCACACCCTTGAGGGGGTGGATCTAGAAGCAATTACCATTGAAGGGGTAACATATGACTTCTACTTTGGGACATGCACTCTTAAATAATGAGTGTATGAGAACTCTAGAATATCACTTAAGCATGTAATCTACACAAATATAATCTTTGACAAAGAATCAACAAAAAAGAACAAGGTAATTCTATCGCCCTTGTAAATCACTACTTTGCATGAAATAATTTTTTTTATAACTCTAATGAAAACATGTAAATAAAGAACATGAATATACTTAGAAAATGATTGAAAATAAATTTCTCTAAGGAAATCAAATGTATTAAAATAAAAAAATCAAAGTAATGCATGGAAAGAGAACACACAAACATCCTAAACCACTTCTCAAAAGAGCGTATTCTTTCCTAATCTTATTGCCTAACTAGTAACAAAGGACACTATGTGAAGTCATAGCGCTAGTGCAACCACTTGATGAGATAATCATCATCATGAGACTTTCCATTGTGTTTAGTTATGAACCAAAATAGGGACACATTAAATATCACATGGGCACAAGGTGGAATCTGTAACACTCCTAGGCTTAGAATCAAGGAAATATCATAATTATGAAGCACAAGGCCAAAACTCTGCCAAGGTTGGTTGGTACTTTCACAAAATTCCTCCATCTCAGAATCAATAAGGATGATGTAATAATTATTTTTATCATTGGGATGGAGTATCCCATTGGTTTCACTATTTGAATCATTAAGGAAAAGGGCCTTTGAAGGCCACTCCAACTAGAATCTGCATGAAAATTGTGGATTTTCCATGCCCATTTCAATCAAAGGTAAGGAAATAGAATGAGAACACTCATTATTAAAATCTATGCTTTCTAGGACATAAGGCAAGGAATGCGCCACATCTACGATAACCCCTTTCACAACTTATCCTTTCCAAAAGAGGGGAAGTTTCTTCAAGACTTGAACCATTATATTCTTCAACAAAATATTCTAAATTAAATCCTTCATAATGTTCAAGTTCACCAATATCAATTTCACCCTCATTATCAGTATCCTAAATGGGATCCCATTCACAATACACACATCTTGTATCCCATTTATGTCTTCCTATGTGGAAACAATAATGAGTGTTTCCAATACTAGGGTCATCATGTTATTCATGGAATGAGGAAAAACCCATGGATCCTTCTACAAACTCTTCCTTCTCAAAATGTCCTATAGAGAGTGCTCTCTCTTCATGAGATTTCAGTTGTAAGTAGAGAATTAGAGTAGTCATTAATGGTAGTCATTAGGATTCGAAAGAGAAAGGGATTCTTAGCTTTGATTCATGGTTTTGGTTTTCATGATTTCATTATTCTTTTATAAAGATTGATTTGATTATTATTGTGATGCAGGAGCATCGCCCACTCACCAAGCGAGCCAACGCGTGGAACAAAGAACAACTGGACAACGCCAGCACTGAATTTTGAAACACTTGATATTTGTTGTGCCAAGCATTAATGAGTTGATGTAATGAAGCGCACTTATAATGTATAATAGATAGGAAGGCATTTAATAGAATTAATGTTGTTAGATAGGAATTAATTGTAGATATGATGATTCCAGCTTTCGAGGGAAAATGGAATATAGGCACCCTCCTTTGTATTATTGAGGGATTCAGATTATCAAGCATTCCTGCATTCTGAAGAGAGAGTAAGCAGAGAACTTGTGGAGAGACCTCATGTACAGATTGGATTAATAGAAAGAGACTTTGATTCAATTCATGACAGGTGTTGTTTCTCTGTGTATGTTGCTTATATGCTTGTGAATGTCTGTTTCCTTTGTATGCATTTTCTTTAGTTATGATGTGCATGTAAGGTCAGGTTTTAACTGAAGTCTGAGAGAAGGAGAATAAGTTCCAATTGTTTCTCTTCCTGAGCCAGGAGATTCCTGCATAGAGTGCAGTTGAATTCCTCCGCATAGAGTGCGTTGAGGAGGCTCAGCAGTTGAACTCTTGTTCTCGTTTGCCCAGAGTGAATTGGGTTGTTCGAGTCGTGCAGAAGAAGTGTAGGTCGAACTTGAAGTTTTCAGTCGCTACCTTGAGCGAAAGAAGGCAGGGATTCCTATGGCTTGGAGTGCATAGAATTCCAAAGTGATCAACATTTCGAGAGTTGTTGAGGCCGTGCATCAGGGTGTGTGTAGAACCCCTTAAAGAAGTAGAGGAAATAAGCTCAGGAGGGATAGTTCCTCGTACATACTGTGGGAACAAATCTAGATGAGATTTGAACCAAAAGAAGCTTTGGAGCGAAGAAGGTTTTCAAGGCGGAGACTCAATGGCCAAGAACAGCCGAAAGAAATCGCGAAATCCCGAGGATCATCAGATCGAGGAGGAGTTGTGCGGGAGTTAACCCGTAAGCGCAGGCGAGGAGGATAAAATCCCATCGGACTTTGGGGATTCGGCGTTCGGCGTTTGACAAGGAGAGTTACATGCACGTCAAAATCGCGAGTCGCGATTTCCCGAGTTAATAGGGACCGTCGATCATCGAAGGGACAGGTGGCACAAATCTGAAGAATCGAGGTTTTGGCATTCGGGATTTCCCAATGCAAAGGACTCACAATAGTTGAAATTGTGATCCCGCGATCCCCGATCGCACGAGTGGAGAAGTGACATGGCCGAGTGGGACCCCAGGTACCAGTGGAAGACAGGTGGCGCGATCTCGGGGAATCGGCACCTCGGCACTCGGGATTTTAAAACTACGGAGGGTTGAAATCATGGATAGTGATTTCTCGATAGGGAAAAACTCGATATACGGAGCCGTTGACTGTTGACTCATCGACATTTGGGATTTGGAGTTGCATGATAGCATGCATACAGGGTTCACGATAGCGCGAACACCGATCCCCCGATTGGCGAAGGGGAGATTGCAGAAGGAGAACTGTGGGTAGGAGAACTCCCGAGGGGAGTTAGAAGAGCTTAGACTCTTCAGGCCTGAGAGAGAGAGAGTCCTGGTGAGAGCGGCTTGCTGCCGAGGGCAGGTTGCACCAAGTGGTATCAGAGCGGGAGTGGCTTTTCTTTTTGTAGCAGAGACAGAGATTCACCATGCCGCCAAGAAGAGAAAGACAGTCACCTGATCGTGAGGATAGGGACGCCCGAAGAAGGGAAAGGCCGGCAGGAAACCTGGAAATGGAACGCCAAATACGAGATCTCAGGGTGAGACTCGAAGAAATGGAGACCACCCAGAGGCGCAGAGCTGGTACAACAGAGTTTAGTGATTCAGAAGTTGAAGAAGAAGCTGGGCATGATACTGAAGAAGTCACAGCAGAGGATGCCTCAACCGAGAGGTTGATTAGAGCCATTTCGAGGATGAGCTCGAAGACGAAGATGGACATTCCCATCTATGAGGGGAGTCTGATTGCAGAGGAGTTGCTGGATTGGATCTGAGCACTCGACACCTACTTCAACTATGAAGAGATCGAAGAGGACAAGAAGGTAAGGCACGCTGTCATGAAGCTGAAGGGACATGCAGCCTTATGGTGGGATGAATTGCAGGTTGATAGGCGCTGCAAGGGAAAACATAAAATCAAGAGCTGGGATCAGATGATCGCCAAGATGAAGGCTAAATTCATCCCCAGAGATTATCAGATCACTCTGTTCAGGTGGATGCATAACCTGAGACAGAAGATGATGACGGTGAAGGAGTACACCGAGGATTTCTACAGGCTCAACATTTGAGCTGGTCATCGGAAGAGTAATGACAAGAAGGTGGCGAGATACCTGAATGGGTTGAGGTATGACATTCAGGACGAGCTAACCATGGTTACCATCCGCACAGTTGAGGATGCGTACCATATGGCTCTAAAAGCCAAAGAAAAGCTGAGCCGCAAGCAAGGTCAGTGAGGGCAAGGCAGAAGCCATCCAAGAGGCAAGGTGGTTGCCCAAGAAAGAAACCAGAAGCCCAAGGAGGATTAGAAGAGGCCTCAGGGAAAGGCTGAGAGAGGCGGATCCTCACTGCAGAGGCAGCCACAAACTGAACAAAGGCAGCAATATGCTGAGCCGAGGAGGCAGCATGCAGAGCTGGGCGGCAGATATGCTGACGCCAATGTAATTCCTCGTACTCGAGGTAGAGGAAGAGGACGTGGAGAAATTATCACATGTTTTACATGTGGTAAAGATGGTCACAAAGCCGTGGACTGTCCAGACAGGAAAATGGACAGGGGAAAAGATCACGTCGCAGAGGCATAGAGGCGTGACGTGGAGGATGAAGACACTGGAAGTGGGGAGTCACTGACAGTGCACAAAGTTCTCTTAAAACCTGAGAAAGAGGTAAAGGACACAGCGCAAAGATGCAGACTGTTCCGGACCACTTGCAAGACCAAGGGCTGGAAATGCAAGGTCACAGTGGACAGCGGAAGCACAGACAATCTCGTTTCAACCGAGATGGTGGAAAAGATGGAGCTGAAGACGAACGAACACCCGAGTCCATACAAAGTGTCATGGCTGCAGAAGGGACACCAGGTATGTGTTATGAGACAATGCTTGGTTGAATTTAAAATGGGTGAATATAGAGATAAATTTCTGTGTGATGTTATACCCATGGATGTCTGTCATGTATTGTTGGGAAGACCATGGCAGTTTGACAGAAATGTTGTTCATGATGGGAGGATGAACACATACACCTTGGAGAAGGATGGGAGATCACATACATTGCTTCTGATAAAGGATAAGGAAATGAGGCTGGAAGTAACCAACATGATACTTCTCATGAGTGGGAAGGAACTTCTCACAGAGATGGAGAAGAACGAAGATCCACAGTTCTTTGTTGTCAGGAAGCCGAGAATTGTCCTGACAAGCACAAGAGTGGACGACTTACCAGATGAGATTCAGGAACTGCTGGGAGAGTTCGCTGATATCATCGTGGATGAACTACCTCATTCATTGCCACGATGTGGAGTGTGAGTCACCATATTGACCTCATACCCGGAGCAAGCTTGCTGAACAAGGCAGCGTACAGGTTGACACCTTAGGAGAACGAGGAGGTCAAGAGGCAGGTACATGATCTGCAGAATAAAGGACTGGTGAGGGAAAGTCTCAGTCCATGTGTTGTTCCGACAGTACTAAGTCCGAAAAAGGATGGAGGCTGGAGGATGTGTACAGACTCCAGAGCTATCAATAAAATCACCATCAGGTACAGGTTTCCACTGCCGAGAATGGATGACTTGATGGATTGCCTGAGTGGGGCAATTTATTTTTCAAAGATTGATCTCAAGAGCGGATATCATTAGATTTGGATGAGAGAGGGAGATGAATGGAAGACAACATTCAAAAAAAACGAGGGTTTGTACGAATGGATGGTCATGCTGTTTGGGTTGACAAACGCGCCAAGCACATTTATGCGGCTGATGAATGAAGTCCTGAGGGAATTCATTGGCAAATTTGTGGTCGTATATCTGGACGATATACTGGTTTTCAGCAAGACAAAGGATGAACACTTGAGGCATTTAGCCACTATAATGAAAAGATTACAGCAGGAGAAACTGCTGATCAATTTGAAGAAGTTCTCATTTATGCAGACAAAACTCATTTATTTGGGTTTTGTAATATTGGCGAATGAGTTGAAGATGGATCCTGAGAAGGTAAATGTAATCAGGAATTGGCCATCGCCAAGAAATGTTTTTGAGGTAAGGAGCTTTCATGGTCTCGCTAGTTTCTACAGGAAATTCATTCAGAATTTTAGTGGAATTAGTGCAGCAATGATGGATATGGTGAAGAAATGGCATAAAGTTTTTCATTGGACAGCCGAGGCTGAGAGGAGCTTCAATCAGTTGAAGCGAAAGATTACAGAGTAGCCAATTTTGGTGCTGCCAAATTTTCAGAAAACATTTTAGGTGAAATGTGATGCCAGTGGGTATGTTGTTGGAGGAGTCCTGAGTCAGGATGAAAGACCTGTGGCATATTACAGTGAGAAGCTGGATGATGCAAAGTTGAAATACTCCACATATGACAAAGAGTTCTATGCCATCATACAGGCATTGAAGAAGTGGAGGCATTACTTAATACCCAAAGAATCGTTTTGTACAATGATAATCACGCATTGCAGTTCATAAGTCAGCAGGAGAAGCTGAATCAAAAGCATGCGAAGTGGGTGGAATACATGCAAAATTTCACGTTTGTTATCAAACACATTTCGGGGACTGCTAACAAAGTAGCTGACGCTTTGAGCAGAAAAAGTTTATTGCTGCAGGAATTTAGGGTCAAGACCTTGGGTTTTGAAAACCTGAAAGATATGTATGTAGGTGACGCAGACTTTGGAGAAGCCTATGAAGCGGTCGAGAACCCAGTTCTCAGGGATCGGAGTCCGTGGCTGGAATATATAATCCAGGAAGGGTTGCTGTTCAAAGGCAATCAATTGTGCTTACCGAATTGCTCCATGAGGGAGAATTTGATGAAAGAGAAGCATAACAGTGGCTTAGCAGGTCACTTTGGACATGATAAGACATTCGCCAAGCTGAGTGAATCGTACTTTTGGCCAGGCATGCGAGCAGATGTAAAGCGGTTTGTTGACAAGTGTCGGATATGTCAACATGCGAAGGGCCGAAGGCAGAACACAGGGTTCTATCAGCCGTTACCTATACCCGAAAGGCCATGGGAAGCCATTAGTATGGATTTTGTTTTGGGTTTGCCGAGAACACAACGAGGAGTTGATTCTATATTCGTGGTGGTAGATAGGTTCTCGAAGATGGCACATTTTATCCCATGTCATAAGACCAACGATGCAACCCACATCGCAAATTTGTTTTTCAAAGAAATCGTTAGATTGCATGGATTGCCGAGAAGCATAGTCTCGGATCGGGATACCAATTTCATAGGTCATTTCTGGCGGACGCTATGGAAGAAATTAGGGACTAACTTGGCATTCAATTCTACTTACCATCCGCAGACAGATGGGCAGACTGAGGTGGTCAATAGGAGTTTGGGAGACTTATTGAGGAGCCTGGTGACAGAGCATCACACCAGTTGGGATCAAATCCTACCACAGGCCGAGTTTGTGTACAACGATTCGATGAATCGGAGTACAGGTAAGAGTCCATTCTAGATTTTGTATGGGACACAGCCGAGAGGAGTGTCTGAGCTTAGGGAGTCAGGACAGGCTGAAACCAGCAGCGCGAGAGCTGAGGAGTTTGCTGAAGCGATGCGGGAACTTCATACACAGGTGAAGCAGCGACTACAGAAATCGAATCAAGAGTATAAGCGCAGAGCCGATCAGCGAAAGAGACAGCTTCAGTTTGGATTTGGGGACATGGTTCTGGCGCACCTGAGGAAGGAGAGGTTCCCAAGGGGAACGTACAACAAGATCAAGATGAAGAAGATTGGGCTGTGCAAAATTCTGAGAAAGTTCGGAGAGAACGCATATGAGCTTGAATTACCAGAGGGCATCGAGATATCTCCGATATTCAATATTTCAGATTTATACCCATACAGGGCTACAGAAATAGAGGCTGGAATTGAGGAACTAGTAATTCAGTGGCAGAAGCAGTTACCAGTTGCACAGAAACCTCATATGGAGTGCATACTGGATAAAAGGGTAGGCAGGAAGACCAGGAGAAAGAAGTATTTTGAATACCTGGTAAAATGGAAGAATCACCCAGTGGAGGA
>JASDQU010739027.1:194105-210320 GCA_032191745.1 Picea mariana
AATTTCAGCAAGTACACTTCCTTGGGAAAAGTGCACACCTCTCTTTGGCACTAGTCTTCTAGGATTTGAGAACCCTCTTGTGTGCTAGGGTTTATCTTGATGGTGAAGGTATTTCTCTTGAAGAATATAGCAAAGGATTTGGTTGGGTTTTCTTCCCTTGTTGAGAAGGGTTTCCCAGGACACTTCTTGTGTTCTTGTGCATGGTGCTTCTTCTTGTGATCTTGATTGCTACAACATTAATGGTTTAAGTAAAATGATAAAATGGAATCAACTTCATTCTTAAGCCTAGGTTATTGAAAAATCAACATTAATGAGGTGGAATAGATCTAGTATATATATATTTTTTTAACTTTAACTTTTTTCATGCTCTTCACCTCTAGAATTTTGGCTTTTATTTGACTTAGGTTTATACATGGGTCTTCATTTTCTTAGATAGACCTTGTCGAATGCCATATGATAGGTCAAACATGAGAAAGATTAACTTTTTATGAACAAATTGGAAGTAAATGGAAATATGTAAGGTGTTAAGTATGGTTAGGGGCATGAGACATGCTACATCGACCAAATCTCTAGTAGTATGACTTGACACAAGACCCGACGACACTTATCTAAAGGATAATTATTTCTCCCATGGTACAATGAGGAAAATAGTAAAATTGTTAATGTTATGAAGTGTTATTAGATCACACTTTAGTGCTTACCACGTTCACAACTAGTTTATAAGTTATAACACCATATCTAAGTATCGAAACCATACACGAGAACATAACACATCAACTAAAGTGAACACACTAAACCAAAGTACCATGACCATATAAAATGAAATCATAGTGTACCAAGTGCATATGTCATCTAAGGTGTAAGGATGAAAAGAGATGATATACCACCATTGAGTCATCTGAAAGAAATGAGGAGTAATGTGAGGAAATATCATCATATATTGTTAGGTAGATAGAGAGGTAGTGGGGGGGGCCTAGAGGGCCCATAATGATAACAATGGAGGCCATTCAACGTAAGGTGGACTTGGTCCACTATATTATCAAATAAGGCCCACTATAGTAGTTATATATAATAAATATGTAGTTAGATACAATAAATGTAAGAGGACTTCTTAGAAGGTTCTACTTCTAGAAGATTCCTCCTCTAGAGTGTTCTTAGGTGATGGTGGCACTATATAAAGGGGTTCAAGCAATGTAATGGGATATGAAGAGAAGTATTGTATTTGGAGAAGTATCTCAATAGGAGGAATCCCCCCTTGAAGAGGAAAGTGAACAAGAGAGGATCCATTACATAATAATATCCATTGTATGGTGTTTCCCTACCTCAAGGGTTTTGATATAATAAAGGATATTTTGTGACGTAGAACGGACGCGACCGTACCCCTGGTCGCGCGGTCCTGCTCTCAGGATCATTCAATTCCTCACCTTCAACTGAGTCAGAGCAGCTCTTTTTGGTTCCTCTCAGGAATAACTGTGCAAATACCCAATCCACAGGTCCTTTCTTTCTCCCGCACTGTCTTAGATACTTAACCGTGGTTAGCCCCGAGTTACTATCGGGGTTTAGGGTTTTTCGGTGTATGATGTTGAGGGTCACTGCACTCTCGAATCCCCGATTCGTGATCAGCTCCTTCCCTGGCCTTAGCCCCTCTAGCTATGCCCTTTGGTCCATACGACCATCTCTGATATGACCTCAGCCAAATAGCATCCCATCGGGGTTTCGGGGTTTGCGAGTTTGCAATGCAAAGTTTTCACCACCACGGAATCCCTGACATGCTGATCCTCGATGCACTCCGGATCTCGACAGCTGGCCTCCACTACGCCACCACCCTCCATCGCTTCTGTGCTAACAGCTGTACACCCTTAGTAACCATGGTCCCACATGCCACATCACTCCTCGGGATTTCGCAAATCGCAAATCCGTGAAGCAAGTTTTCTTTGGTGTCGAAAACCCCGAAACGCAGAATGCCGAAACCCCGAAGTCTGACTTCTCGGGATCGCGCGCCACCTGTCCTTACCAGATCAACAGTTCCCGTTAAATCAGGAAATCGCTACTCACGATTTCATGAGGCATAAAACTCTTTCATCACCAAACATCGAATGCCGAGTCCCGATCCTCAGGGATCTTCTGACACGCGTCCACCTATCGAAGGTTCAGATCTTGTCACCCTTTCGAAACCTACAAGTCCCAATACCTGGTGCCTCGGATCTCCGGAACGGACGATCGCATGACACGTGCCCCTCCTCAAACAGATGGCTCAGATTTACTCTCGGGATTTCGGAACTTTTGAAGTCCCGGTTCTCTTGTTCTCAGGAACTCCGATTTCCTGATTTTCCGATCTTCGTCCAATTCTTGACACCTGTCCCTCCTGAATGGACGGCTCTGATTATATCAGGGTTTTCACCTGGGATTTCCCCGATCTTGTGTCCACGTGAATGCCGATTTCCCAATGCGCCAAACGCCGATGGCGCTAGATCCTTGCCACGTGTCCTTCTTCCAACGGACGGTCCAGATCCCATCGGGATTTCATGACTTGCGCTGCCCGGCTCCTACGACCTTGAGAATCCCAAATTCCCGATGGCCGATATCCCGACTATTTAACCCCTGTGCAACTTCTGCCGTTCTGATGCCTTTCGGCGATCTGGTCTGAGATCTGATGACTCAGATCCCTTCTCCCGTGCACTCCTCCTCTCGAGGTTAAACCGTGCGCTACTTCTCCCGATCCAACGGATGACGAGATTTCTTCTTGAGATCCGACGACTATCGGGTTCTTCCTCCTGTACGCTCCTCCTAGTTTCTTCTTCGTTCCCAAAGGCTTGGACCTTTGCATGTCTTCTCCTCTTACGAACCCTCGACTTGAGTGTCGCTGATACGCCCAAAAGCGTTGCCCTTCCTGAGCTTCTGTCCTTTGAACCCTCACGGGATTCTTTGGCTCCTGCACTCCTGCGGAGTCTTCGCGCTCAAAGCGCTATCTGTCCTGAGCTTCCACAAACACTCAGACCCCTTGGGGGGATTTGATCCTTCTTCCCCCTCAGATGGAGAATATCAATGCCTTCCTGGCTTTCACCCCAAGCAACCTCCTTTCTAAGTCTTCTGGGTATTCAGTAACCCAGTGAAAGCTCCCTCAGTGGATGCTTCCTTCAAATGATAGAACTCGAAAAGTTCTTTCCTCCTGTGCCATCTGCACACTTCGCTCGACGTCCTCCAGACGGGGCTCCTCAAAATCCTCGACATAATTCTGGTCTCTCTGAACTCACAGCAGAGTTTTTTTTTTTTTCTGTGCACTTTTGTATACCTGCTCGATACCCTCTGGGTAGAGCTCCTACAAAACTCCCAGTAAAGGTTCTGTCCACAATAGTGTCTCAGCTACACTGCCTTGACTATTGAGGTGTTCAGCAACCCCAAAGTCCTCCTTTTGTATGACTTTTTGTCTTCAAGGCTTGTGCTCTCAGCACGTCTTTGTCTGACTCCTCGAGTTCAGAAGTGCCTCCTCTTGCACTGGGATTCAGAGTCTCAACACTCTGTCATGCCCTCATGGCATGAACCCTCAAAGACCTTTCAAACCTGAAATCAAACCAACTCCCTGCAAATACATGATAACAATACACAATTTCAGCATATAATGAACACACACATACAAACATGCATATAATGACAGAAAATGCAGGAAAAACTGCTCTGTATTAATAATGGCAAATGCCTGTATATTTTACAAGGTGTTCTCGAGCTCTCTTCAGCTCTACAAGCGTTCTATCTACATGTGCCTCTCCTTCTCCAAAATGAGATCTCCCTATCTCTTTTACCTGGGGTGCTCTCAGCGCTTCCCTCCAGGTACACCTACCCTATTCAATTACAATGAATGGGCTGTCTAGCCCAGAATCGGACCTAGATCTCAGCCAATCTACAATAAAGGCCGATCTTATCTACAGCCTGCGCAAAGGCATGGAATTCCTGGCTCAACAGCCTAAGCACATTAAATTACATTCAATACAAATTCAAAATGAGGCTGCGCCTCCCTTTCAGCCCTGAATGAGTGTGCGCTGACGTGGCTGACTGGCTGCCATGGAGAGATGCTCCTGCATCATTTTACATATTGTTCTTATATATCTGTTGTGGTGTTTTTGTATTCATATCTTTGGTACTTAACAATTGGTATCATTTGGAAAAAAAATTGGGTATTTGAATTCCTCTCGGAAAAATACCCAATTTCAAAAAAAACATCAGCCGAAATGGAGTCCAGGAAGTGAAGTTATAAGAATTTTAAATTCAACAGTTTTTCAGGGTTTTTCCGGAAAAACCCGTGATTTTCTGTCGTAACTTATTGTTCTATTTTTCAGGTTTTTTCATGATGGTGATGAACCTGCAGATTTAATAACTTTTCATAGGGTTCTCATATTTTTACCATATCAATTCCATTGAATAAATTATTTTAAGATCTTTCTTTTGGTATATTTTATGTGGTGTTTCCAATGGCTATTTCCTCTCAAACCCTCAAAGAAATTATAGATGACTGAGGCATTCAAAGCCCAATTGTATGACACATTGGATGACTTTGTATATGGTCTCACAGATGGTTTTCGTAGTATTCAAGATTCATTGGATAACATGCATGAGAGATTTCTTATGGAGGACATCAGGGATGAATATACTGAAGAAATATATTCTTGGTATGATTTTGAGGCCGATTGTGATGATTGGTATATGGATAGTTATCATTTATAGGATAACAACCACTTCCATATTTTATTTGATGACTCTACTCCACCTTCTGTAGAGAACATCAATGTGACACATCAAGATCTAGTTATGATTACCAACGTCCAACCTGCATATTCTACAATGGTATTGTTCCTTCCAGATTAAGCTTTGACCCTTTCCCACTATGTGGATGGATATTCTTATTTGGATCCACATGATAGGTGTTAGTATTGGGAGCATCATTTTTAGTTGGTTATTGGGTGTCGATATCTTCTGTGTGGAGTTCACATGAACACTTGGACATGGGACCCTAGTTTACAATGGTGATTGGACTACTTCAACATGTTGGCTTCCATTTCTCAATGGGACCCTAGTTCTCTAGTATACTTCAACACTATGGTCCACACTTATCCATGATACCCTAGTATATGGTTGTACATCAAGCATTGAGGACAACACTTTCATAAGGGGGATGGAATGTTAGGTAGCTAGAGAGGTAGTGGGGGGGCCTAGAGGGCCCATATTGATAATAGTGGAGGCCATTCAATGTAAGGTGGAATAGGTCCACTATATTATTAAATAAGGCCCACTATGGTAGTTATATATAATAAATGGGTAGTTATATACAATAAATGTAAGAGGACTTCTTAGAAGGTTCTACTTCTAGAAGATTCCTCATCTAGAATGTTCTTAGGTGACGGTAGCACTATATAAAGGGGTTCAAGAAATGTAATGGAATATGAAGAGAAGTATTGTATTTGGAGTGGTATCTCAATAGAAGGAAGCCCCCTCGAAGAGGCAAGTGAACAGGAGAGGATCCCTTCCATAATAATATCCATTGTATGGTGTTGCCCTACCTCAAGGGTTTTGATATAATAAATGCAATTTTGCATATTGTTCTTGTATATATATTGTGGTGTTTTTTTATTTGTGTCTTTGGTACTTAACATATATCTAAAGGATAAATTTATGAAAAATTAAAAGTCAAAGATCATGAGAAAAAGAGCTCATGTAAGCAGCAACGCCACACCCTTGAGAGGGTGGATCTAGAAGCAATTACCATTGAAGGGGTAACATATGACTTCTAATTTGGGACATGCACTCTTAAATAATGAGTGTATGAGAACTCTAGAATATCACTTAAGCATGTAATCTACAAAAATGTAAACTTTGACAAAGAATCAACAAAAAAGAACAAGGTAATTCTATCGCCCTTGTAAATCACTACTTTGCATGAAATAATTTTTTTTATAACTCTAATGAAAACATGTAAATAAAGAACGTGACTATACTTAGAAAATGATTGAAAATAAATTTCTCTAAGGAAATCAAATGTATTAAAATAAAAAAATCAAAGTAATGCATGGAAAGAGAACACACAAACATCCTAAACCACTTCTCAAAAGAGCGTATTCTTTCCTAATCTTATTGCCTAACTAGTAACAAAGGACACTATGTGAAGTCATAGATCTAGTGCAACCACTTGATGAGATAATCATCATCATGAGACTTTCCATTGTGTTTAGTTATGAACCAAAACAGGGACACATTAAATATCACATGGGCACAAGGTGGAATCTGTAATGCTCCTAGGCTTAGAATCAAGGAAATATCATAATTATGAAGCACAAGGCCAAAACTTTGCCAAGGTTGGTTGGTACTTTCAAAAAATTCCTCCATCTCATAATCAATAAGGATGATGTAATAATTATTTTTATCATTGGAATGGAGTATCCCATTGGTTTCACTATTTCAATCATTAAGGAAAAGGGCCTTTGAAGGCCACTCCAACTAGAATCTGCATGAAAATTGTGGATTTTCCATGCCAATTTCAATCAAAGGTAAGGAAATAGAATGAGAACACTCATTATGATTTCTAGGACATAAGGCAATGAATGCTCCACATCTATGATAACCCCTTCACAACTTATCCTTTCCAAAAGAGGGGAAGTTTCTTCAAGACTTGAACCATTATATTCTTCAACAAAATATTCTAAATTAAATCCTTCATAATGTCCAAGTTCACCAATATCAATTTCACCCTCATTACCAGTATCCTAAATTGGATCCCATTCACAATACACACATCTTGTATCCCATTTATGTCTTCCTATGTGGAAACAATCACGAGTGTTTCCAATACTAGGGTCATCATGTTATTCATGGAATGAGGAAAAACCCATGGATCCTTCTACAAAATCTTCCTTCTCAAAATGTCCTATAGAGAGTGATCTCTCTTCATGACATTTCAGTTGTAAGTAGAGAATTAGAGTAGTCATTAATGGTAGTCATTAGGATTCGAAAGAGAAAGGGATTCTTAGCTTTGATTCATGGTTTTGGTTTTCATGCTTTCATTATTCTTTTATAAAGATTTATTTGATTATTATTGCTTCATTGGAGAGAGCTCTCATATGTTGTTATGCCATTCAACTCTTCACTTGTTGTATCTACTCTTCCTTCATGTAGTTATCCATTTCTAGATTAATTTCCCATTCCTAGATTAATTTCATTTACGCAACTAGATTAATTCAATTCCAAGTTGTGTGTTAGATTAATGATTCAATTTCAGTCGTGTGTTAGATTAATGATTCAATTTCAGTTGTGGCTTAAACATTAGATTAGATTAGTCCCGCTTCAATCTTGCATAAAATTTTCATGTGCTTCGTCATTTTACGAACCCCGGGTTGACAAATTAGATAGTTGGGCAAGTACTACAACAAAATTAATACAACATTAGTTCGGCCCAATATAACGACTGTCGTTCCCTTGTCACGATTGTTGTTCCTTTTGTTGTTCATTTGAATGGAACGATTGTTGTTCCTTTTGTTACAATTGCTGTCCCTTTGTAGGGGTTGCATCTCTGGAGGACAAGTATTGAAAACGAAAGGTAAGAACCTACGTAGGCAACAAGTAAAACACTTGCGCCAACACCTACCTTTGGATGATGCATAGAGGTTATATTTTAAGACATATTTAGAGCCCAAAAAACTTATCCTTTCCAAAAGAGGGGAAGTTTCTTCAAGGCTTGAACCATTATATTCTTCAACAAAATATTCTAAATTAAATCCTTCATAATGTCCAAGTTCACCAATATCAATTTCACCCTCATTATCAGTGTCCTAAATGGGATCCCATTCACAATACACACATCTTGTATCCCATTTATGTCTTCCTATGTGGAAACAATCATGAGTGTTTCCAATACTAGGGTCATCATGTTATTCATGGAATGATGAAAAACCCATGGATCCTTCTACAAACTCTTCCTTCTCAAAATGATCAAAGATTGCATCAAAAGGCTCAAAAATTTGAAAAGGGGAGAAACACATTGAAACAATATATTCAGGTGGGTGGGGGAAAAGGACTTGGTTTCTTACACCCTCTACATTATCTTCAAAGTTCTCTTCAATAATGGACTCATTAGGTTGTTCTTGTTCTTCCTCATCCATGTACTCTTCATAAAATTGGATTTTTATAATGTTTTACTCTTAATGAAGTGGTTCTTACTTAATGATCTCATCAAATGATTTTCCTTCTTCCTCACATCCTTGATACTCAATGGGATTGTAAATTTATTCCTTTTTTTCAAAAATCTCATGAGGAGATACTTCAACTATGTTTCCTTCATATTATTGATCTTCAACAATAGACAAAATTGATGTCTCCTCGATCTCATGATTCTCAATGGTTTCAATAATTTCATCCTCTTTATCTTCTTGTAAGGATACCACATAGTCTTCAAAGGCATATTTAAAATGTTGTAGGTGAGGACCCCAATGCTTAAAAAAGACTTTGAATAAATTTTAACAATAATATATGGTCCTAGGAATACTATAATGTCTCACTCAATTTCTTTCTATCATTTCCAAAGAGAATACAAACAACTTGATCAAAATATCCTCATGAGTTACAACAATTTTTACAACATACTCTAAGAATGATACAATGTGTTGAATAATATGAGATTCAATTCCATCAAACTTCGAAAGATATTCACTCCATTTTGGAGGGTATTTATTAGGATATTCAACATTTATTTCTAGATTAAAGAAAGGAAAAATATCATGAAAATCCCAAGGTGTCATATTTCCCACAACTCAAATATGAAAATCAAAATTGGCAAGAGTAGAGTTGCCAAGGTGAATTCTCAATGCCAACATAATGTTGCTTGCTTCACCCTACAAGCAACAAGTCTTAAAAGTCTATAAGGGAAAAGGGCATCTTCCCCTCAATGGAGTCATTGTATGGGTAAATTAGATAGATATTTGAATCCTACTGATCAAATTGTTTGAAGAAAAACTTCTAATATTAGGGAATGGACTTTTTCCTCAACAATGATGCCAAAATGTTACCTCTCAAACTCTCACCTAGGAGTGAAATTCCCAACTTCAATGGGAGAGCCTAGGGGTAAATCTCACGAAAGCCACCCACGGTCACCTTGATGGATTTGCCCCACTTTTTAGATTAAGAAAAAGGGGAGATCCTTTTATAGGGGGAGTCCCTAAAATTAGTCATGTCATTCATATAGATGAAGATATATTATCTTGAGATGATTGATTTATATGATGAAGCCAAAAAATCAATTTACCATTAATAGAATGAATGTGTTGTTATACAAATAATTCCAATTGATATACTTAAGTCAATCCAACGTGTGTTGAATTATGGCATGCCAACGATGAGAATATGTGAGATTTACCACTACTAAATAATTCACAATATATGTTGAAGATTGTGCAGATTTAATGTGCAAGAGCACTAGTCAAATTGCTTAATTCAAACCATAAGACAATAATCAAGTGCCATACTAAATATGTATCAAGTATGATGAAGTAAAAATGCTATAGTCCTTCAACACAAAATTACAATTCAAACAAGTGCTTTAGATTTCACTTAAAATTTTTATGAATCAACACTTGAAATTTTTATTTCTCAATGACATTCATAAGTTATATGACATAGATGCAAGCAATCATTTACTTACTCATCCAATATATATGATCCATAACATGGTTGTGTGATTTTAATGAAAAAAAAATGGAAACATCTCTCATATACTAGATCAGATTTCCATGAAAGTAAATGCCAAGGATATTACCATCCATAAACCATAACCATAGATGTAATGAATTGTGGAAATGATCAATTATTATAGCCATGCAAAAATGTGAAATTGTATCAACTAAATGTATTTTGGATCTATTTCAGACTTCGGTTATGTAGATATTTTACCAATCTAGTGTGTGAAATCAAAGTGAAACCATAAAATTCACATGTTTAAGATACACCAACATTTACTTCAAGCATAATTTTAAGTTTGATTATTATGTGTCAATCCTTTGAGATAGTCAAGTTATGATTAGTTTTAGAAGTGTTCTTCAAGCCATTGAACCACCATAATATTCCAAAGAGTAAGAATTGAATTATTCTAAATAAATACTATAAGATCAATATGTTTGTTAGAGAGACTTTTGGATCCAAATTATGTGTGGAGTTTTGAAACATCCAATGTTGTGAGTGGACATTACACCCATCATTAGGGACATAGGAAGCTGTTAAGATGTAAAAGAGTGCTAAGATAAATATATAGAAGAATATTGGAGAACTTCGTTAATGAACTGAAAGTAGCTATTGACATTAGGTAATTAATAATTTAATAATTGAAAGTATGGAAATAATTTAATATTTAACCTATCCCTAATTTATTACCTAGCTATTCCAATTTATTACTTTATTATTTCATTATTATCTAAAAAAATTTATATGTATTTTTCCTTATCTCTCTATTTATTATCTTTATCTTTAGTCTCCCTTGAATTTTTCAACTCTCCTTAATTATTATCTCCTTCTTTATTATTTTATCCTTAACAAATATTTTAATCTTTATACATTTACTTTTTTAACTCATTATTATCTCAATTATATTTTTAATACTTTTAATTATTCTTTTCCTTCCTCCTCCTTGTTCACCTCATTATTTTACTGTTATTAATTACCTAATGTTAATGGCTACTTTCAATTCATTAATGACATTCTCCAATATTCTGCTATATATTTACCTCAACACTCTTTTACATATTAACAACTTCTTATGTCCATTCGAAATGTTGGACGTTTCAAAACTTCACACACAATTTGGATCTAGAAGTATCTCTAGCATTATGACTAACTGTGGAAACTTGCATACACAAATCAATATATTTGACACAATGTTATGAACCATCATTACTTAATGCTTGAGATATATGTGCTCATGCTAAGTTTTTTTAGCTTACAAAGTCATCATTTATCATAATCATAAATTGATTCCTTGTAATACTGCATTCTAAAATCCAATAAGACTTTAAAATATCTGTCAAACCCTCAAACAATGAACAACGCATAGATAAAATAACATTAAAAATGTGAATCATTTAGCATTTATTGCAGTTTGTTCAATCATTTCTAGCATTGATTTGGTTCTTATGGTGTGTCATATTTCAAACTTGTAAACCAATTTGGAAAATAACATATCCAATGTGTATTAAGTGTAATAATACCTCGAATATTAGGTTCCAATGTATAGTCAACCAGATTGAGTTAAAACCATAAGATTCATCGCATTTAAGAGCACATTTGAGCCAATCATCATATTTCTATTAAATCCATCAACTAATTATACTATTAAACCATTAGGTCTATTAAACTAGCAAACATCTAAGCTGAATCTATCTCTTAAAACATTTAAACCTTTACTCTTTTGATTTGTTAAGACATCATTTTGGTTCATTGGTGAGTTAAGATCATAAATTAGACTTAAATTTAAGATTTGAATTCCAAATCAACCCTTCAAACCTTCAACTAATCGAATAAACCAACAAATGAAATACCCCAGGTATCAAACCCTTAACCAATTGATAAAAGTAGCAATGAAAATGTGATAGATCATGCTTAATCACCAAATCCTACAACATATTTCAACATCGATTTAATATATTGGATTGATCTAAGCATGGATTAAGAAACACATTCAAAACCTAAGAATATCACAATTCATTATCAATATATTTTTAAGTTGTATTAGGAACACATGAGTTCATTCATTGATTATACTTAGATCAACAAATATTTGTTCATATATCACTTCAAGCGATTAGACCCAAGTACAATGCAAAAAATGTTTTAGTAATTTAACATGAAATATAGAAAAATTTTGCAAGGAAAAATTCAAGTCTAGACTAAATCAAAATATTGAGATCAACAGACTTGAATATGCAATCTAGATCTACAATTATAAACCTTGAAACCCTAGATTGCAAATAAAAAAATGAAAAGAAGGGAAAAAACTGAAGTTTGGTTAAGGAAATCCAAGAAAAGACCAATGCCTATTGGATATGGTGTCACTAGCCTAGATCAAGTGTTGTTCTTTTACCTTATGTGTTAAAGTTATATGAAACATCTAGGATTTTCCTACAAGCATCAACATGCATACTATGTATTGAAGTCACATGCACCAAGAAGGATTGTGCTATGAGAATTAAATGAGATACTTGAAATCCATTAAGTATGGTTTGGGAGGTTGGTCCTATGAGAATCCACCTAAGTATCACAAGGTAAACTCTAAATCTAGTCTAGTGCAATAGGTTATAACCCTAGGATGTCCACACTCAATGTAAAAGAAGTGTAAGATTAAATGATCACAAGGAATAAAGAAAGTAGAACTATACCTTAGTTTCCTTCTCAATGTGGCATGCTTCCATTCTATGAGCTTGCACCAACTCCTTCCTCTAGCATACCTACAAATAAAAAATATCTTCCAATATGCCCTTAAACAAGAATAAAATATTATACAAGATTACGCAATGGCATTTGCAAAGAAAGACTAGATTCTTCTCATTATTCTCCAACCAATCCACTTCATTTCCTCCGAGATTTAGACCACGAGATTCTTCAACACAATATTACATGTTGTGAGGTTTCCTTTCATGACTTAATGGTGTTTTATTGAATACACTATATATGACTTGGTAGCACTTCATAAATTAAGAAATTAATATTCTCTTGCGGGCCGTTTCAAGTACATTCTAAGGAATAATGTGATCATGTTTGATGAGTAACATATTTCATATCTGAGCACAAATAATTGTTGTATTTGGATCACCATAAAGCCTTAATAAATCCGGTTTTGATGGATCTCATAATTAATGTCTAATTGTTGGATGATCGATCTTCTCACATTCTAAGTAACTTTCAAATATGATCATAACATTGTGGATGTTATAATATCCTATTTGTAGTTGGCTCATTGATTCAAATTTGTTGGTTATTTCTAAATCATAAACACATTTTGGCATCCTTGGAGAATACATGTTCATGCTATCTCTTCTTGAGTGATTCAAGGCATAATTGAACAATTGTTATGGTGATAAAAACATTCGATTTCAACTTGGATTGTCATGACTCTTAAATCCACTTTGGGATACTTGTGTTATTCGAAGTAATCAATTAAGTAATATGCATATTTAATATTTTCCTCAACATAAAAAGAAAATTGGTAATTGGATAATAGATTTCACATTTAATCTAAGATAGTGAATACTCACACTCTATCTATAACAATCTAGTTATATTGACCATAGGGATTCCCCATAGACAAGGACAATTTCCTTTAATATAGTCTGAAGAGTGGGAAAGGATATTGAGGTGACATTGGGTGGCTTTTGTCGGTGCGTAAATATGTTCAATGTATATCTCACACTCATTTAAATGTCAATCCGGGATTTGTAATCGAAAGAGTCGTTACACCATATGTGCCGAGAATAAGTAACCTACCTAAGTCTGTTGCATATAGGAAATAATTAATAACATAAAAATCCCAGTTCTAATATTTCTAAATACTCCAAAGTGTTCTCTGAACCTATAAGAGAAAACTGATAATGAAACTTAAACAAAAATTCAATCAAAAAGATGTTGTCCTAGAGAAACAAGCCTGTTCATTTCAGGCGCTTGAATTGAAAAGATGAACTCTAAGAAGCTTGTTTCCTGTAGCAATTAAAACAATCGATTCCAACCATTCTCGAAACAAAAGCCAACTTCAACCTCATGTAATTCAATCAAACTAGTACAAGGAAATTTCAGTATAACTAAAAGACTTTATTACAACACATGAACATGAAATATAAAGTCTCCTGGTCCTTTGCGATACTAGGTCCACTACAATCGTAAACTCAAAATATCAGTCCCACACTTCAAATTATGAAATAGATACCTTCAACATATAAGGATGAGATGTCTATTCGATCTAACACTTTCTTATTCACACCAATCCAAAATGATTAATTCAATGCTCAATCTTGAAAATGAAATAAATACCAATCATACACACACTGCTGTAAACTATCCACACAAACACACAGAACATATACAAGGAGGTTTACCTTAGTTGGGGCGGTGGGCCCTTGCCGAACCAACAAGGAACCTATTAAGGAAATAACAGACTAAAACTTTTCACTTACATCCAAGAATTGACATAAAAGATCTTCTGTATTAATTCAGCTGATAAATTGGATCAACAGTCTTTTACTTCATACATGACAATGATAAGTATTTTCTGGTTCTTCCGTATATTGCTTACATTCACTATTATATATCATCTATACAACATTCCTTATATAAGGTAAGCCGATACTATAAATGTCTATGGATAAACATTAAACAGTTTGAGAAATTTCACATTTAAGATTTACATTAAATTTTTAGGAATTGACTCCATGCTCATGACACGAAGTGCATGAGCGATGGAGTCTCTTGCAACTGGAAAACTAAATCGGGCACTTCTATCCAAATGTCTTCTCAAAATATTCACCATTATTCAGGTCCAACTGGTGCATTCTAGAAACAAAGGTTCTGGTACCAGATTTCACACAATCGCGAGTCTAGTACCGGAATAGAACATAGCAGGTAGTATCGTAATAACACACGTCTTGGTACTAGTACCATATTAAAACTGTCTTGGGTACTAGAGTGGATTTGGTACCGGATTACACGGTGTCTGGTAGTACCGGATAGACTGCTCATAGATCAAAGCATTAGGACTATACAAAATAAAACACTTTCAATCGAATTAATTTAAGAAAGTTAAACAAACATGCTTTAAATCATCAATTACCTC
The DNA here is from genome assembly GCA_032191745.1 of Picea mariana. Classification (NCBI taxonomy): domain Eukaryota; kingdom Viridiplantae; phylum Streptophyta; class Pinopsida; order Pinales; family Pinaceae; genus Picea; species Picea mariana. The sequence continues at coordinate 208,951 of JASDQU010739027.1, forward strand.
TTGTGGACATGACATAGCTATGAGGCATGTGTTTTGGGAGGGAGTAGTCCAGTATAGGTTTATAACAGAGGCAAAAAGGCTTAGATATAGGGTAAAACAGGGTATTATCTTATGTCAAAATAGAGACTCAACATCTTTCCTGAGAATTTCCTATTGAGGTTAGGAATTTTCCTCCTAAGTGAGAGTTTGAGCATTAACATTTTGGCATCATTATTGAGGATAAAATCCATTCCATGATATTATAAGTTTTTCTTCAAACAATGAGATGAGTAGGATTCAAAGATATATCTAGTTTACTCATATGAAAACTCCATTGAGAGGAAGAATCATTTTCCCCTTATATCACTACAAGGAGAACATCTTCTAGCATAGGTTTTTACAAACCACCCCCCCCCTGGAAAAAATTATCCCTTATACATTTATAGCGGAGGTGGGTGGGCAAAGGTTTTTGTGGAGGTTTTCACAACGTTGCACCTAAGTCGACTGTGTGCACCAGTGCACCTAAGTTGATTGTGCGCACCGGTTCTCTTAATTCGACCATGCCTACTGATGCTCTTACAAATCATAATGCCTCCCTGCTTAACAAATAAAGTGCACTGATAATCACTATTAATATAAAATACTAAAATATTGTCAATTCTCCCAAATTAACAAAGTGCACCGATTATCCCCCAATAAAAAAGGGAATTGGTGCTCCCCTAATAACACAACACACCAGTGCTCTGCCCAATAACAAAGCACACCAATGATCCAAAACATAATTCCCCGGTGCTTCCGATAACTAATATTAATATACAATACTAAAATATTGTTTTTTATTTTATAAGAAATAAAATGCATTGTGGTGCTCCCTAATAACAACGCGTCCTAGTGATCCCCCAATAACAAATAACATTGGTTCTTTTCCAATAGAAAATAACACCAATTCTTCCCTAATAACAAAGTGCACAGATGCTCTCCTAATAACAAAATGCATCGATGCTCATATAACAAATGTACCAAAAAAATCATTTTTTAGACAAAATAAATTAATTTAAAAACCTAAACCTTCCATAGTGTGCTTAGAAACTAATATATCCTCATTGCGTTCTAGTAAAAAAAATGCACTAGTGCATATTACTATCGGACACAACATTAAATGGTAAAATAAAAAATAATTACCGAATCGAATCAATGCACCGAAATATATAATGAAAAAAGTGAGCAGGAATTTTATATTTTCAAAATGTATGTGTTTATAAATGAAAACCCTATTAATTATTTCATTATTTTTCCAAAATTTAGAGGGGATACTTGTGTAAGAGAGATTTACAAGAAAAGTCTTTGGAGTGGGTAGATTTTTTTGAAGAGACAAATTCCCATACAAATTT
>JASDQU010739027.1:226798-247391 GCA_032191745.1 Picea mariana
GTGCACCTGAAGTATTCTTCAGATCGAACAACCCATGTCCACTTTGGGACTTCAAAGGTTTCAAATAAACGCTGCTCCATTTTCCTCCGAATTGATCACTTGTTGAGTAGGTCATAAAATGGTGGAGACCGCTTGTTGTCGGTTAACGCTTCCACTTACACTATCCTTCCATTGTAGTAGATCGATGGTAAAAAATTCTCCCAAAGTAAAACTCCCGTAGTGACGTAATTTGCTTACATCACTTGATGACGTGTCATGAGCTGAGTAGTTGTTGCGTGTCACTCAGATTCCTGATTTGCATGTGCCTACAATGCTGATTCAACTTGACACTTGTCATTATCTGATTGCACCATGTGTCCTTGCTGACATAGTCGTGCTGTCATGGATCTCCTCATGTGGCACATGTTCTCCTGGATCTAATGGTTTTCCTAACTCTTGATGTATCTTAGATCGACAAATGAGAGCGACTTCAGACCTTCTTCCTTTGGGACTTCGAGACTTTTGACATTTATTGGTGGTGAAACTCCTGAAGTAATTCTCCCAGAGTGACATAACTATTGATGTCACTTGTTGACATGGCATGAGCCAATTTCCTCTTGACACATGTCATCATCTGGTTATGCCAGGTGTATATGCTGACGTGGTCTGCCACATGTATTTTACTGTCGTAGTCTGCTGACATGGTCTGCCACATGTCTTTTGCTGTCATGGTCTGCAGACGTGGTCTGCCACATGTCCTTGTAGACGTGGTCTGCTGACTTGCTATTCTGATGTGGTCTTCCATGTGTCCTTACTGACATGATCTACTGACCAATAACCCTGATCCAATGATCATCGTATATCCTCCAGATCTGATGGTCCTTATTCATTTCGGATTTCGGGCGTCGGGTAATTCAACTCTCAAAATAAAAAATCTGAAGTGAGATTTTTCCAGAGCTTAACCTGCTCACATATTTGTAGCCAAACTAAATGTTGTTCGTCAATCATGATCCTATATCAATGGCTTGATATTTCTGCGATGAAACACTTATATCTTATCCTGTCCTTCCACTTATAATGATCCAACGACTGACGAAAATTTGCATAAATGACATCTCAAATATTTTACCTCACTTATCCTATCCTTCCACTAAAAAATGATCCGATGATTGACAAGAATTCGGGTTTGATACGACGAATGATGGGTATTCAGATAATCAAATTCTCAACCCTTTCATCTTATCCTGTCCTTCCACTAAAATGTGATCCAACGGTTGTGAAGACTCCCGAAGAAGATCAACGATCAAGGATGGTTGCAGAACCATAACTTGCAAGTGATTTAACTCATCACCAAAACTCTGCGATTTGAAGTTGTGCATTGTTGGTGAGTCAACCACAATTGTCGATCTTTGAGGCTATAAGATCTGATGATCCTAACTAATTACAGGATTGGAAATAACATGATATTTAATTCTCCTTTCTATATTTTCAATTCATCCCTGCCGTTGATCTGGAAATTGTGCATCCGATGGTCACGAATTAATATGAATTAAACTTATTGTTTGTTGGATCAACCACAACCATCGATATTTGAGTCTATGAGATTTGGCAATCTAGACCAATTGCGGGATTGGAACTAGCGAGTCGTTTAATTCTCCTTTCGATCTCCGCAATCTATCCCTATCGTTGATCTGGCGATTGTGCATCCCATGGTCATAACTCAATCCGACTTAATATGATCGCTTGTTGGATCAACCAGAGTCATAGATATCCGAGTCTATGAGATCTGTCGATCTAGACCAATTACGGGGTTAGAACTAGCAAGTTGTTTAATTCTCCTTCTGATCTCCGCAATTTATCTCTACTGTTGATCTAGCTTGTAGATATGATGATCATGATCCTACAACAGTGCTCAAGCCCATGGTAACTCATATGACCAATGTCCATTATATGAGATGATCAACACCGTCAATTTATTGATCAGAGGGATATTGAGGCTTCCCACCTTTTCCTGTACATTGGTTGACTTCTCAATATTTCCATCGATCTCGGCGACACTTCTGCAATGTGCTCTTCCTTCTGAGCTTTGATCTTCATTCTCTTATGTACAATGTTTTCCCTTTTGAGATTTGATCTCTTCATACTTGTTTTCTCCTCCTCCTGAGCTTACATTTTTTTATCTCTGCGTACTAGTTGACATCTTCTACTAACTGATATATTGTTGACATCAATGACAGTCTCACCTCTAGTAAATCACAATGATATTTCATTATAACAACAAATCATTACATCGACTGTTGACATCAATGAAATTATGTCCAACAATATCCCCCTTTTTCATTGAGGGAAACCCACTAACTTCATATACAAAACTCCCCCTGTGATGATGCTTTCCTCTTATGAAGTTTTCTCTCCCCCTTTGACATCAATGGCAAAGGGTTTTTCCTCCTGTGGTAAATCTCTGTATGTTACTAACCAAAATCTGAACCTGGGTAACTGTTCCTACAATCATGTTCTACTTTCCATAACTGAATGAATCCCCCTGTTAATATGCTCTCTCTCTGCTTCTGACTACTATCCCCCTTTGTTTTTGAAAAGGTAGCTCTTCTTCCTGACAAGGTTTATTCCCCTGTTAATTTACTAACTTCTTATCTCAGTTGATTGGGAATTTTGTGTTTCAAATGAGTAGTCTTCTTGATACCAATTTTTGTAGTGATCAAGTCTTTTCAAAACTTAATCTAATTAATTTCTTATTTACTAACCAAAATACTTCCCTTGAGTTTTTACTGACTGTTCTACGCCTTTGTTTCTAAAAGGGTAGTTTTTTCTAACATAGTTCTCCTCTTGTTATCTCTATAGGATGTTATGTGCATGATTTTGTACATCATAATGTTATTTTTGCAGATGTCGCTGTCCTACTGGAGCACTGTGCAATTGTAGCTCATATTTTTCAAACAACCCTTGGATGTGCCCATTGATTCTCATCGATCTCTAACCAGATGTATCCATCTTTATCCAATATGCTTCTTTATTATACATTGCTCTAAAGTTGTCTGAGATAGTTTATACTATGTTTGTCACATGACTGCAATTATTTTTGCAACAATCAAATTCACTACTGTTCACTTGTTCAATCTTTTCTATCCACATCTGTGAGTGTCCTGGTTTCTTGAATTTTGTTCTCTGATCTTCTATTATTGCAACTTCATTTTTCTTCCATGTTCCATTTACTCTTTTTGTCGTATTTTATAGAGCATTTCTCATTGACTGTTTTCTTGAGTTCCAATAGTTATGGGATTTGTGGCCATATCCACCACAACTATAGCATCTCATAGTGTAACAATGTGTAGCAATATGTCCAACATGATTGCAGTTCCAACATATTATATTGTTGTTGAACCTACCAACTTGTTTTATTCCATGATGCCTACAATCCAAAGCTTTATGACCATATTCATTAAAAGAGAAACAATAACTGTTAAAAACACTCTCATACCTTCTTTGATTCATCCATGAAGGTGTCTCTCTTCTAAACTTGCTTTGAGGTGTATGAGTAGCTTATGGATGTCTTTTTTGATATGATCTTCTAAATTTTGTAGTGTTTCTTTTATTTATTCAACATGAAGAGCCTGAGTCATACCTGCTTTCACTTTTTACAAATGAAGGAGCTGTGTCAGACCTATCTTCATCCTTTACAAATGAAGGACCTGTGTCATACCTGTTTTCACCTTTTACCGATGAAGGAGTTGTGTTAGACCTGTCTTCATCTTTTACAAATGAAGGACCTGCATAAGGTTTCTTAGGAGTATTGATTTATTCCTTGTTGTATCCAAGACCAGATTTGTCATTTGGTGATATCTGACTATCCAAGATCTCATCTAGGGTCATGGAGTTGTTCGAGAACTTGATTTGGGTGTTTGACTTCTCAACCTTCTTTCTAATATTCACAACTTCTTCTTCCAGCTTATGACATGATTCTTCCTTTTTCTTCAGTTGGTTCCTCACTACCTCCTCCCTTCTTTTGGCTTCCTCAAGTTGGATTTTAATATTGACATTGCTTTCCCTTAGTTCTTTTAGATCTGCAAGGTTTTTTCTTAGTTCATCATCTTCCTTCTTTTCTTCTTTTGCTTGACTGATTTCATTTTTTAGTCTCTCGATCTCCTCTTCCTTTTATTTTGTTAGATCGGTAACTTCTATTTTCAATATTTTGATCTCTTCTTCTTTGTTTTCTAACTGAATCTTTTTCTTAGATATGATTTCTTCATTGTCTTTGAGCTTTTCTTTTATTTCCAGGATATGCCTTTGATTGCTAAGATCATCATCTTCCTTCTTCTTTTATTTTAGTTGACTAATTTCTTTCTTCATCTTCTCGATCTCCTCTTCTTTTTCTTCTAACTGATTATCCTACTCATATCTTATCTTTTCATTGTTCTTGAGCATGTACTTTATTTCCAAGATATGTTTTTGACTCTTTTCAAGAAATTATTTAGTGTGGTCATGAAGATAGCTATAGTCTGAATCATTATGGTCATAGTGGTATTCACAGAGACTCCAATCAACCTTTTGTTTGGCCTTTGATAGTTATTCTTCTACATATTCCATGGGATAAATGCTAACAAAACATTCTTTTATTGTATCTGAGTCTTATTCTTTACTTGCAGGGGAGGATTCAATATCGACATTATTGCAATCAAAATATTGTGGAGAGTCTTTACCTTTATTGATGATCGAGTCTTCCTCTTCATCCTCGATAGGAATGTCTTCTGTGTCTTGTATTTTGATTTGATACATCTCTTCTAACTTCATCCATAAGTCCTTGGCAGATGTGCATAGTTCTATGCTTTCTTTTACAGTACCTGATAATCCGTTGAGACAAATCTTCAATGCCACTTCATTGTTCTTCTTTACTCTTCTTTGGACTGTAATATTGGATAGATTCTTTGAGGTAGTTAAGTCCGAGGGATTTCTTACTACTAAATTCCAAACTTCAGATCCTCTTGACTTCAAATATTGTTTCATATTTTCTCTCCATGGTGAATAATTTGTTCCATCAAATAAGGGAGCTTCAATTGCGGAGAGAGCCATCTGTCTACCCATTTCTTCAGGATCAACCTTCCAGTGGTTAAACTATGCTAAAGGAAACTCCCTCTGATACCAATTGTTGAACACACCACCCACACTAAGAGAGGGGGGGGGGGTGAATTAGTGGTGTGGACTTTACTAACTTTTCTTCTTTCAAGTTAGCAATTAAAACATAATTGAACAAATTAAGAACAATTAAATCATAATCACAATGGACAAGAGATATTGAATGTTTGTATAAGATTTTGTATAATGTATATGTATGTATGTGAATATAGTAATATGAATTTTCCCAGCACCAACTATTTTGTTTCAACACCAACTGAAGTAAGGACCACTAACTCCTAGGAGAGCACCAACACTCAAGCAAGACCCAACTTGCCACAAGACCCATCTTGCTGATAGAACATATTCTATCCAACTAGAGTTCATATAGTAGTTCAGCCAACTCTAGTTGTAGTGATCCATTATTGAATCAACTCTATCTCATGATCAGAGGTATACCATAAACGCTCATCACCACACTTCATTTTCTTTATGAAATTCGTGCCTTCTTCACTTTATCTTTCCTCTGATATATTCATGCCTTCTTCACTTCTTCATCTCTCTAATATTCGCACGGACCTCAAGTCTAGATCCACCTCTTACTTCTTCACAAGCACATCTGCATTCCCAAGCACACCTCTAGTGAACCAATCATGGTTGTATTTATACTTGCTTATGCTCAATTTTTTTTTAAGTTATTGAGCTGACCTGTGCAACAAGTTATAACCAACTTGTTCATTGATAAATTTGGTACCACCAGAGATCATCGTTTCAGGTCTTTAACTTTAAACCCGGCATCCCCCTTACTTTCATAAATCAGTCATAGGTATGGATCGATTTCCTTCATCTATGTGATAAAAAAAATAGGTGCTTCCTTCAAACCATGTTCATATGATCATTGGTGTAGAACCACATGCTTAACAATTTAAGTGACACATTACATTCTGCCTTTTAAATCTCTTTACCATATGACCAATGACATTATTCAGATGTTAGGTGAGACGAGCGCTTATCAATTCAACGATCACGATTCAATATCCTGATGAGATGGAATATTGTCGGGACTTCGAGACTTCACCCTCCGGGTCCACGGGACTTCAAAACCTTTCAAATCTCCCGAAGCATATTTTTATGAATAGATCAGATGGTTCTCATTATATCAAAAAACCAGATCAATGGTCATATCCTTTCATTTCTTAATCCGACGGCCAAGACTTAATCCTGCATTGATATGGATGGCCACCATTCACTTTGGGACTTCGGCTATTACGATTACACTATCCTTCCACTGTATTTTGATCAACGGTTGAGAGTGCACCGAAGTATTCTTCAGATCGGACGACCCATGTCCACTTCAGGACTTCAAAGGTTTCGAATAAAAACTGCTCCATTTTCCTCCGAAGTGATCACCTAATGAGTAGGTCATAAAATGGTGGAGACCACTTGCTATCGGTTAATGATTCCACTTACACTATTCTTCCACTGCAGTAGATCAACGATTGAAAATGCTCCTGAAGTAAAACTCCTGTAGTGACGTAACTTACTTACGTCACTTGATGACATGTCACAAGCTGAGTAGCTGTCGCGTGTCACTCATATTTGTGATTTGCACATGCCTGAAATGCTAATTCAACTTGACACTTCAACAACTGAGAGAGAATTCAGACCTTCATCCTTCGAGACTTTTGATATTTTTTGGTGGTTAAACTCCTGAAGTAATTCTTCTGGAGTGACGTAACTATTGACGTCACGTGTTGACATGGCACAGGCCAATTTCCTCTGGACACATGTCATCATCTGATTATGCCATGTGTATTTGCTGATGTGGTCTACTAACATGGTTTTCCACATGTCCTTGCTAACGTGGTCTGCGGACATGGTCTGCCACATGTATTTTGTTGTTGTGGTCTGCTGACATGGTTTGCCACACGTCTTTTGCTGCCATGGTCTGCCACATGTCCTTGTAGATGTGGTCTGCAGACATGGTCTTTTGACATGGTATGCCATGTGTCCTTGCTAACCACGTCAGCTAACCAACAAACTTGATCCAACGATCATCGTATATCCTCCAAATCCGATGGTCCTTATTCATTTTGGATTTTTGGCTTCGGGTAATTCAACTCTCAAACTGAAAAATCTGAAGTGAGATTTTTTCGGAGCTCAACCTCCTCGCATATTTATGCCCGAACTAAATGTTGTTCATCGATCATGATCCTAGATCGATGGATTGATCTGTCTACAATGCAACTCTTCTATCTTATCCTGTCCTTCCACTTAGAATGATCCAACGACTGACGAAAATTCACATAAATGACATCTCAGATCTTTTACCTCGTTTATCCTATCCTTCCACTCAAAAATGATCTGACGACTGATGAGAATTCGGGTTTGATCTAACGGCTGACAGGTATTCGTATAATCAAATTCTCAACCCTTTCAACGTATCCTGTGCTTCCACTAAAATGTGATCCAATGGTCGTGAATACTCTCGAAGAATATCAACGATCAAGGATGGTTGTGGAACCAAAACTTGCGAGTGATTTAACTCGTCACCAAAACTCCACAATTTGAAGTTATGCATTGTTGGCGAGTCAACCACGATTGTCGATCTTTGAGGCTATAAGATCTGATGGTCCTGAATAATTGCAAGATTGGAAATAGCATGATATTTAATTCTCCTTTCAATCTCCGCAATTCATCATTGTCATTGATCTCGCGATTGCACATCCGATGGTCACGACTTAATATGACTTAAACTGATTGTTTTTTGGATCAACCATAGTCATCGATATTCAAGTCTAAGATATCTGACAATCTAGACCAATTGTGGGATTGGAAATAGCGAGTCATTTAATTCTCATTCTAATCTCGACAATCTATCCCTGTCGTTGATCTGGCGATTGCACATCCGACGATCACAACTCAATATGAATTAATATGATTTCTTGTTGGATCAACCGCAATCATCGATATCTGAGTCTATGAGATCTGACGATCTAGACCAATTGTAGGGTTAGAACTAGTGAGTTGTTTAATTCTCCTTTCGATCTTCGCAATTTATCCTTGTTGTTGATCTGGCTTGCAAATCCGACGGTCACAATCCTCCAACGGTCCTCAAGCCCATGGTCACTCATATGGCCGACGTTCGTTATATGAGATGATCAACACCGTCAATTTCTTTATCGGACGGCTACTGAGGCTTCTCACCTTTTCCTGTGCATTAGTTGACTTCTCAATATTTCCATCGATCCCGATGACACTTCTGCAATGTGTTCTTCCTTCTGAGCTTTGATATTCATTCGCTCATGTACATCATTTTCCCTTTTGAGCTTTGATCTCTACATACTTGTTCGGTCCTCCTCGTGAGATTACATTTTTGATCTTTGCATACTATTTGACATCTTATGCTAACTGATATACTATTGACATCAATGAAAATATCATCTCTGGTAAATCACAATGATAATTCATTATAACAACAAATCATCACATCGACTGTTGACATCAATGAAAATATGTCCAACAAATTATATTGGAGAAGACATGGGTGTATACTCGGTATTTCTAGAAGAAGATAATCATTTTGTTACACAACCTCCAGATCCCAAAGTTGGAACATGGCACATGCACTTTGTTGGTGCATGCTCAAGTGAAGGAAACAAATATGGCATAGTAATGTATTCACTTGTAGGAAATATTTATAACTTTTCTTGCAGACTAGAATTTGCATGTACTAGTAATGTTACAGAATTTAAAGACTCGATTCTTGGAATTGAAAATGATTTCAATATTGGTTGTTATCATCCTTCTACTTTTCAGGATTCTAAACTTATTGTAAATCAGGTTAGAATAATCTATACTCCCTCAAAAAAATTGATAAAAAGGTATACGCAAGAAGTTTGGAAATTAATTTCCAATATTTTATCTTTCAACGTCACTCATATCAGGAGAGATTTGAATTCTATGGTTGATAGGGTTATTGTTTTTGTAGATAATCCTACAAGGAAATTACTTCATGAGAGGATTGATTGTACATTTATGTCTTTACATCGTCCTCACTTTCCCGATAATGTAGATTCATGCCCAGTTTTTCCAACGATGAAAGTATATGTGCCTTTTTGTAGAATGAGTGATTAAAATGAAAGGAAATTATATATCTAGAAGATAATAAGTTTCCTAAAGGATTGACTCCTCTAGAGAGCTCATTCTCATCCAGTGATGTTTACAACAAAAAGGAAAAGGAAGAGGATAAGTCAAAAATAAAAATTGGAAGTACGATCTATGTGAACATTGGGACTCAAGAAGACCCAAATATTTTAAATATTGGAGCGCAATGTTTGGAGAATGAAAAACATAAATTCATGGATTTTTTCTATGAATTTAAAGTTATATTTGCTTGGTCTTATGAGGATTTACGTGGTTTTGATCCTAAAATTATTCAGCATGCAATTCCTATCACGAAAGAAGCAAAACTAGTAAGGTAATGACAAAGGCCTATTAATCATGCATTAGAAGCTACTATTAGAAAGGAAGTTGAAAATATTATTAATGCCCATATTATTTTTCCTGTGAAGTATTATGAGTGGGTATCTAACCTTGTCCCAGTGTGAAAAATGAATGGTGATATAATATTATGTGTTTATTTCCATGCATTAAATAGGGCAAGTGTAAAATACAATTTTCCTCTTCCTAACATGGAACTTATCTTACAACAAGTGGCAGGATCACAAATAATGTCACTTCTTGATGGAATTCCAGGTTATAATTAGACTCAAGTCGAGAGAGTCGACAAGGAAAAAACCACATTCACAACACATTGGGGCACCTTTTCTTATAAAAGAATTCCTTTTGGTATAATTAATACAGGTGTTGCCTTTCAAAGGGCTATGCAAATGGCCTTTGACAATATTATAGATAAAATTATACAAATTCATCTTGATGATTTAACTGTCTATTCTAGAAACCGACAAGATCATTTTGATCATCTAAGACAAGTTTTCATTCGCTGTAGAAAATTCAGAATGTCTTTGAATCCTATGAAATCTATTTTTGGTGTCACTGGAAGTAGGCTTCTCGATCATATTGTATATGATTTAGGAATCAATATTGATCCATAGAGGTTTATTGCAATCCAAAATTTTCAATCCCCATCTTCAAAAAAGAGATTCAATCTTTCATGGGTAAAACAAATTTTGTTAGAATATTCATTCCCAATTTTGCTAGAATGGTCAAACCTATTCATAACATGTAAAGTGAGACTAATAATTTTCTTGGAATTATGACACTAAAAATGATTTCATAGAAATAAAAAAAACAATCAGTTATGCCCATGTTTTGGAAAATCCAAATTTTGAAAAATACTTCATTATTTACACAAATGCCACTGAAGAAACAATCTATGATATTCTTCTTTAGAAAGATGATCAAAATAATGAGTAGTCAATAGCTTACATGATCCAAAGCTTATATATTGATGAATTTAAATGTACTTCGATTGAAAAACATACTTATTCTCTTGTTAAAGATATTGAAAAGTTTTGTCACATTATCTTAGGTAAGTAGACTCCAACAAAACTCTCTTTGTCTGTAGTAATTTTTTTTCTTTCTAATCCAAATTTATGAGCAAAACAAAATGAATAATAGACTGAATACAATAAAATAGAGATACAGAGAAAAACAACAGATATCCAGTGAACAATAACTTTTATTGAATAAATGATATAGGATGAAACTGTAAAATTGCAGAATTGAAAACAACTTGCTCGAATGGTGGTAGCTATCTCTAAGAAGAGATGTGGCTTCTACGCGCATCTTTCTAAGAAGAATGATCACGATGAGGATCCAGATGTCATTTTAACATTACTCATGAATGTGAAAACCCTATACATGCAAAAACCTAAACCTAGGAGATGAAACGCCAAAAGTTATGTGGGCCCCAAGGGGTAAGTTGGTACCTCAACTTCCCGAGGTCATAAATTTTGCATACGACCTCCATTTTAGGCATGTGATAGCCCGCTGGAAAGGTATTTTCAAGAACTACACATTATTCCATAAAAATCTAACTTTTCTTACAATTTTACCATGGAAAGCCAAAAGAACACTGTTTAGGACCCCAAAACAAACCTGGAAGTACAGAAAGATGTGCTAATATGAAAACATCCAAAATAAGCCAGTTGGATTAGGTGGGTGGGAACCAATATCCAACTAGAAGTTGTGCATGGCTTCAGATAGTCCCAGAAGTGTAGAAACCACAATTATGAAGAATTACAAAAGAACGTGTTGAACTAAAAACTATCAATATGAGCCAGTTGGAATAGGTGGGTGGCCACCAATATCCACCTGGATCAGTCCTCCCACCTTAGGAAGCAATGGTATCTATAGCGTTGAGTGCCCCCATCATGTGAGGAAACTTCTCCTAAATTTGGCCCTAGGTGAGCCACTTTCCTTGGTGGAGGAGTTGCCCTACCTTGACAACCCAATAAAAATGGATCTTCTGCTGGTGAGTGACCTTGACATGTGTGTCCACTATATGATCAGTGGAGTCTTGTTTCATGTAGTCATGGTTGAGCTCTATTGGTGTCAACTGTTCTACAACCTTTGAGGTGTCAATAAGGGTGGACAATATGGTTGAAGGAGGTCCACATTGAACAATGGTTTCAATCCAAGGAAGGGTGGAGTGTTGAGCTTAGAATCATTGCTACCCATAGCCTTGGTGATAGTGTAAGGCCCATAGAAAAATGGGTGGAGCTTTTGATGGGGTCCTGTAAGGCACTCTTTCTACAAATGTAACTAGACCTTGTCTCCCACCTGAAACTGGTGCAGTACTCGATGTTGATCATCTAATTGCTTGTACTTAGTTTTGGCTTCCTACAAAAAATCATGGAACCATTGGCAGATGTGATGAATCCACTCAATGAATATAGTGGATTTGTCAGCCTCAGACTGAACATGGGAATAATATTTATGTGTTGTTGCAAGATTTAGTGCAACATAAATGGGACCTAAGGGTTAGAATCCTAACCCCACCTAAAGGGGATATGTCCAATTGAGCTATGTAGAGCCATGTTGTAGCTGTGATGAACATAGGGAAGAATCTCATCCCATGTACATAGATGCTTAGAGTTATACACGCGCAATATGTGCACAATCATTCGATTGACGACCTCTGTTTGGCCATTGGTTTGAGGGTGGAAGGAAGTGGATTTAGTTAGCTTGGTGTCCAACACAGAACTGAGACTTGACCAAAATTTGATGAGGAACCTGTTATCCTGATCAGAGATTATGGTTTGTGCTATCCCAAAGTGGACCCACACTTGTTCGAAGAAGAGATTGGCAGTATCTGCCACTGTGATGCTCTGCTTGTAGGATGTGAGAATGGATATCTTTGAAAACTGATCAACTACCACAAATACACAATCATTTCCTTGATTGGTGGATAAAAGGAAAAATATGTAATCCATTGAGATGGATTCCCAAGGCCTATAGAGAGTAGGAAGAGGGGTGTATAAGCCTTTCTTCTTGATGGATATCTTGGAAATGGCACAGGACGTGAAAGATCTGATATACTTGCTGATGTCCTATCAAAGTTTTGGCCAATAAAAATGTTTTTGTAGAACAACCACAATTTTCTCCACACCAAAATGTCCTGCCATGTTACTATAGTGAGCCTCCCAAATTAACTTTGCATGCTCTCTTGTAGGAACACATAGATGGTCCATATGGCATAATAGTCCATCCTGAATGTGAAAATCAATGACATTCTTGCATGTATCCAAGAGATGATAGGTGGTGGAAAAGTTTAGATCTTGTTGATAAAGTTGGTGTCACTCAGATGCCTCATTCCCACAAGAATGGATCATGGTGGTGAGTGCATCCATGGGAGGTCGACTAAGATAGTTAGTAACACAATTTGTGATCCTTGTCTTATAATTGATGTTGAGATGGAACTGCTACAGGTAGGTGGACCATTTCTGATGGTGGTCATTCTGCAACTTCCCCTGTGTCTGTATGAACTGCAGAGGCTTGTGATCACTATGGATGATTGTCTCCTTTCCCATAATGTAATGTTTCCATTGACAACAAGCTTTTACAATGGAATACATTTCCTTTTCATAAGTGGGGAATTTCCGGAAAGTATTTGAGAGTGTCTCACTATGGTATGCTACCAGATGACCATGTTGAGTGAGAACTGTGCCTACAACATAGTTGGATGCATCAGTTTCAATCTCAAATGATTGTTGCAGATCAGGTAAGGAGAGTACTAGAGTTGAGAACAAGCGATGCTTCATATCATCAAATGCTCTTTGCTATTCCTTCCCCCACGTGAAATTTTCCTTGCCATTTCCCTTGGTCACTTGGCTGAGGGCCAATGCAATATGCGAAAATCCCAACACGAACTATTGGTAGAAGTTGGCAAGTCCCAAGAAGCTTTGAAGCTCAGTTAGTGTGTTCGAGGTTGGATGGTCACAAATATCTTGGATATTAGCTAGATCAACATGTACCCCATGCTCATCAACACTGTGTCCCAAGTATTGGACCCTGTTCATGCCAAAGGAGCATTTTTCCAAGTTGGAATATAACTTATACTCCCACAAAGTGCTCAAAACTTGCTGAATATGTTGCATGTGCTCTTCCCAATTTCTATTGAAAATGAGGATGACATCCAAATATACCACCACAAAAGAGTTGGTGAAGGATCTCAATACATCATCCATCAAACTCATGAAAGTGGCTCATGCATTTGTTAAGCCAAAGGGCATGACCATCCATTCAAAGAGACCTTATTTAGATTTGAAAGTTGTTTTGCATACTTCAGTTGGTTCGATAGGAACATGGTGGTAGCCAGACCTTAGGTCATCTTGCTGAAGAACGTTTCCCCCTTGAGTTGTTCAAGAAGGTCATCAATTCTAGGAATTGGGTACTAGTTCCTCACTATGATTTTTTTTAATGATTTGTAATCAATGCAGAGCTTCCAGGTCCCATATTTCTTCTGCACCAATATAATTGGGCTTCCGCAAGGGGAGAAGGTGGGTCTGATGTGCCCTTTTTGAAGAATCTTTTGGATATGATGCTTGATTTATTCATTTTCCAACAGTGAGCGATGATAGACTAGTCCATTAGGAAGAGGTGCACCGGGGGTTAATTCAATTGGATGCTTGAATTGGTAGTGTATCGGTACCCCAGTGGGTGAGGAGAAGATGTCTCTGTAATCTTCCACGATCCCATCCACTTGCTTCTGTTGAAAATATAGGATCTCTGTAGAGGCTACAGATGTGGCGGTGACCTTCTACTTACTTTGAGCATGGATAAAAAATAAGACGAACTTCCTAGTCTGTGGAATGACCTTAATGCATTTCTTAGCAGAGATTAAAGAAATAGCGCTAGGAAGTGCTACTTCTGGAATCCTGTACAATTGTCTACCCAAAGTAGTAATAACATTGTGGGGTCTAGAATCATACACAAGATGTCACTTCCAAAAATATGGTTGTCCTAAAAGAACATCAAAAACTTCAAGGGGAGAAATATCACACAATACCTCATTTTTGAAAGGCTTGATGTGGTAGGGCAGAAGACATTGTTGGCTGATATAGAGATCTCTTCCTTGGAGAATATAGCTGATGATGTAGGGTTGTGGGTGCGGTTTCATTGATAGGTCCAACCGCTTGATGACCTTTGTTGCGATCATTTTCTTTTGACTGCCGCTATAGACAATGAAATGAAGTAGATCCCCCTTTACCCACATCTGTGAGTGAAAGAGGCATTCCCCTTCCTCTAGTTCTTCTGGTTCACTTGGATGGAATTTGGTGGTAGCAACAGTGGCATTGGGTTCAGTATCGATAACCCGCTTCCCTCTTTTTGGATTTGATTCGGAGTCAGAATCTGCCTCTGACTTGGAAGCTTTCAGCTCGACCACCAATAACTACTTGAAGTGACATTCTTCAGTGTTGTGACAAGGGATTTTATGGTATTCACACCATTTTCCCGTGTCCTTCTTTGAATTCTCATTACCATTCTTGTGTTGCAGCTTGGACTGGTTATCCTGAGAGTGGCCATCTTTTTTTTGTCTCTTGTTTTATGGGTTGGGGCCGCCTTTTCCCTGCTTCAGCTGTGAGGAGTTTGGAGATCCAAACTCTCTCCTCTTCTTCTTAAATTTTTGCTCGATCTTGACAACATATCTATAAGCCTTACCCAATGATGCAATGTCCATAAAATCCATTTCTGTTTGAATGTATGTATGCATACAATTGTGGTATTTGAGCACTAGATGTCGCTCAAAGTATTTTATACCCAATTTGGTGCACAGGGTATGTGAAATATTGGTGAAATGAGGTAATGTATGGTCCCTTTCCCGACGTAGGGTAGTCCATCTTTTTTATTGTCCCTCGTATCTTCCAATAGGGTAGTACTTCTCTTTAATGGAATCACTGAAGGAATCCCATGTGGGGGTGACCGCAAATATTGCATATTGCTCTATGTATATTTTCTCAGAGTAAGTATCCCACCATTAATTAACATGGGGAATGGCCTTGAGGAGTGCAAAAGTAATCTTTTCCCTATCGAAAAAATTGTGTACCAAAAAATACCCTTCGAGCAAATTCAACCATTTATCTACATCATCCACATCTATCAGTATTTCAAATAATGGAATATCAAAATTTACCTGTACCTTGAAGGGGGTTTCATGGTCGCTTGATGAATATGCATCTCCTGTGGGCAGCCACCGAAGGATTTATGCAAATTTTTCCATCATTTCATTCTTTTTTCGCACACGCGATTCCTTGAGAAACATTTTAAAAGGATATCCTACTCCATCATCTTTATTTTTGTCCCCCATGAGTTTCTTTTGGGCTCGGCCCAACCGATATTTCAAAGGCTCGACTAGTTCGAGTCCCAACTTCTTGTACCCAGATCTTATTGGGGACATGCATGAAGAAAAATAAATGAAGACCAGACCACTCTGATATCACTGATCCAGATTTATGAGCAGAAAAAAATGAATAACATAATGAATATAATAACACAGAGACACAAATAACAACAACATATATCCAAAGAACAATAACTTCTATTGAATAAATGAAATAGGTTGAAATTGTAAAACTGTAGAATTGAAAAGAACTTGCTTGAATGGTGGTAGCTATCTCTGAGAAGAGATGGGGTTGCTATGCACATCCTTCTAAGAAGAATGATCAAAATGAGGCTCCAAAGGAATTTTTAACATTACTCATGAATTCCAAAACCCTATCCATCTAAAAACGTAACCCTAGGAGATGAAACACCAAAAGTTATGTGGGTCCCAAGGTGTAAGTTGGTACCTCAACTTCATGGGGTCCTAACTTTTTCATACCACCTTAGTTTTAGGTGCGTGATAGCCCGTTGGAAAGGTATTTTTGAGAAATACACATTATGCCATCAAAATCAGACTTTGTCTATAATTTGACTATGGAAAGCCAAAAAAACATTGTTTAGGGCCCCAAAATGGCCCTGGAAGTATAGAAAGATGTGATGATATGAAAAAATCCAAAATAAGCTAGTTGTATTAGGTGGGCAGCCACCAATCTCCACCTGAAAGATGTGTAGGGATTTAGATAGCCCCAAAAGTGCAGAACCCATAATTACAAAGAATTACAGAAGAACATGCTGAACTAAAAATTGTCAATAGGAGCCAGTTGGAATAGGTGGGTGGCCACCAATATCCACCTAGATCACTTTCACAAACACATCTATTTGGAAATCTAGCACAATTTCTTGCCAATATACAAGAACATGATTTCATGATCACAACCTCTAATACTATTAAGGGACAAGATCTAGACTTACACTTGGCTCAACATCCTGAACCAGGTGCTTATTCTGAAAATAATGAGGATGCCTTGTCTACACTGTTTCTAGTAGAATATGATAATGTTTATTTAGCAACACATTCTTGGTATCAGGATATAATTTTCTATTTGCAATTTCAAAAATTTCCTGATAATCTTGAGTATAACGAATGTAGAAGAAATCAACTTGAGGCCTCCAAATATGTAATCTTGAGTACATCTCTTTTCTGCAAGATTGTTGACGGATTATTGTTGCATTGTGTAGAAAATACAACAACCCAAAAGATCTTAAAAAAATCATGGGTCATCAGATTCAAGTATTCATATTGGTGTACATTTTGCTGCCAACTCCACTGCTCATAATATTTTAAGAATTGGTTATTACTGGCCTACAATCTTTTGAGATTCTTATAAATATTTATAGGCATGTATTGATTGTCAAAACTTTGTCGGCAATGAAAAGTTTTATGCTATGCCTTTGCAACCAATTCTTCTTGATTTTCCATTTTTTAAATGGGGATTGGATTTCATTGGTCCTATCAATCCTTCATCTTTTTCTGGTCTTATTTTTATCTTAGTATAAATAGATTACTTTACAAAGTGGATTGAAGTTGTACCTCTCAAACATGCACACGATGAACAAGTAATTTCGCTTTTGGAATATAATATCTTTTCTCATTTTCGTCTTCCAATCGAAATAATTTATGATAATGGGACAACATTTATATATGGAAAATTGACCCAATTCCTTAATAAATTTGGGTTAAATCACTTCACTTCATCTACATATTATCCACAAGGGAATGGGGAAGTTGAATCAACAAATAAAAATCTGGTCAAAATCCTTGAGAATATCATAAATGATAAACCTTGCTAGTGTCATACTTTACTTACCTATGCATTATTGGAAAACTGTACCACTACCAAAAACACTATTGGCCAAACTCCTTTTTAGTTTTTATATGACCAAGAAGCAATAAATCTCATGGAACTTGAACCAACTTCCCTTATATTAGCATTGCAGACATAAGAGTTGAACTCTATTGATATCCCTCAAAGGATTCATGCTCTACTAGCTCTAGAAGAATAAAGGAGCTTCACTCTTGAAAATATTAAAAAGAGGTAGCAGTTTGTTAATAAATACTTCGATAAGAGGGAAAAATCAGCTACTTTTTAAGCTAATGAAAAAGTTTAACTATGGGATTCAACTCATGCTGACAAAGGTAAGCATTCAAAGTTTCAGAAGTTATGGCTTGGTCCGTATATCAATTTCTATGTTGTTGGGAATAACTCCTATTTACTAAAAGACACAAATGGGCAATTTTTTTCCTACATGACTAATGGTTCACATTTGAAACACTATGTCGAGATTGGATGATTTTTCATCATTTACAATGTTTCTTGTACATTATTTGATTTCCTGTTTGTACAGTTTTGTTTTTATTATTTTTCTTTTAAGTTTTTTATTTTTCTCTTCTTTATTTTGGTTTTGAGATTTGGGTCAAATTTGGATCAATCAAGTTACCTGTATGTTCATAAGATTGTAAACTTTCATTAATTTGTTTTGAAAATATGAAAGAACATAAACAATAGAGATGAATGAATTATCATGTGTCTGCAATGCTACTTATGTAGCATTTTCCGAACCTACCTATCAAAGCAAGAAGGAGAAAGAAAAAATTGAAGATCACTCCATCAAGATCACTAAAGGTAAAGAATCTCCAAAAACTCTTGAATGCATTATTTATAAATGTGATTTTGAAAACATTTCAAGTGAAGATAAAGAATCAAGTGATGATGGCACAAAGAAAGATCTTGAAGACATTTCAAATGAAGGCAAAGAATTATTTGTTGATGTTGGCAAAAAGGAAGATCGTGAAGATATTTCAAATGAAAGTAAAGAACCCTCAAAACCCATTGATTGCAATGATGATGATGAATTTTTCTCTACAAGTGAAGAAGAAGATCTAGAAACTGTTTGTGTAAAGTTTTATGATAATTATCCCATGAAAAGAATAGAAGGAAATCTATTAAAACTTCAAAAGGAAGTTGAAGAGGGTTTATATAGATATAGAAGTGATCATGATTATATAGACTATAACTATGTTTCGGATAACACTAAGAAGTTTCTTAGGAGAAGTCTAAGGAACATCTTGAAGTTAAAAGAAATGATCAAGGATCAAGAAGAGATCAATAAGACTCTATTAGAAGAAAAGGAAGAAGAGATCACAAGACTAAAGAATGTAAAAGAAGATATGAATGTAGATGATGAGATTAGAATTTTTTTGAAACCATTGTTCATCTCAAGACCCAAATTGAAGAAGCCAAAAGAATAGAGGAACTATTGAAGATTCAAATAAATGAAAAGGAAGAGTCATGCTGTAAGTTAGAAGCTGAAATTGTTGACCTTAGAAATAAGGTGGAAAAGTCAAACAAATTCTTGAATAGCTCACGAATATTGGATGAGATCTTGGAAAGTCAAAGATCATCATGTGATAAATCAAGTCTTTGATACAAAGGAGAAGATACACATGCTGAAGCAAGCACCTCAAAGAAGCATGAGGTAAATCCATCAAAGAAGGAANAGACAATGTTGCAAAGCAACCATCTACACAAGGCAAAGAAAATTTCAAAAGAATAAAGCAAGGAAGACATCAAGAATCTATTCTTGGGACACTAAAGTAAAGGTATGAAAGTATTTTTCATGGACATTGTTATTCATGTAATGGATATGGTCACAAAGCTTTTGAATGTAGATCTTATGAAAGGAGATATAATGGAAGATTTTATAACACCATGAGGTGTTGGAGATGTGATCAAGTAGGACACATTGTTGTTCACTGTAACACTATGAGATGCTACAACTGTAGTGGATTTGACCATAAATCCCATGAGTGATGGAACATAAGAAGAAAGTCCATGATGAGAACTTCAAATAGCATGGCTAGAAGAAGTAATGAAGTAAGGAAGGGATACATCTTTGAAAATATGGATGCTTAGAGATCAAGTTCTGAGGAGCAGGGACATCTACAGAAGTGGGTGAAGAAGACAGAGCAACCAGAACAGAATGAAAGACTGAAGGGAAGCTCAAGTAAGTCATCTACTAAAGCATACATAGGTGACAGTGGTATCAGTCATGTACATATGTAGGTGGACCTTGTATAGGTCGCGTACATACGTAAGATGTTGTGCAACAGACTGCGTATATGTGGTAAAGCCTTGAGAAAAAGGCTATGCACATGGATTACAGCTTGATGTGATGGTATAACACTCTGTTGCAGGGTCTGACATTGTTTGTTGCAGGTTCTGACATTATTTGCTGTAGGTTTAAGTGTTCACCTATTGGACTATGTAAAATAAAATCTCGAGTGCATGACACTAACCCATGAGTATGGATTGATGTTGATTTGTTGATGTACATGGCTGGTACATATTTGAGTTTCATTGATATATCTTATGATGTATTATTGGAAGCATATGTTGATATAATGGTGCATGAATTTTTCATGTGGATTGACATACATATATGGGATTCATCATTTTGTGGTATTGGTGCATGGTAATGTACATGTTTTGTACACTCATAGATGGCATATGCTTGATGATACTACACCATTGGTACTACTTGATTAGCAAAACAATTGGAATTTGTTTGAGATACATGA
>JASDQU010739027.1:247491-313965 GCA_032191745.1 Picea mariana
ATTTATGGAAAGTGGTTAACCCTAAAGTAAGGAAAATAGGTTAAGTGACCTAGAAATGGGTTAAGTGACCTAAAAGTGGGTTAAGTGACCTAGAGGATGAAAGTATAAATAAGATAGCAATGGTCTCTTGTAGATCATCCTTTTTGTCGATCAATGGAGAACTTCTTGTGAGAATATCTTTTGGAGTATTGATGGAGAGCTTCTTGTGAGAGCTTCTTGAGCATTTTTGGTGTGGAACACTTGAGAATATTGAATATCTATAGGTGACTGAGGTAACCAAGGATATATAAGATGAATTTCAGAAGGAAGGTGAAGAAAAGAGGGCCGAAATTGAAGGGAGGATAAATTATTTTCATGATGCTTTCTAAGGTATGTTATTTACAGGTCATCTCACCATTTTTGCTATAACGTTTTTTCTATAATGATTTAGACCATGAAATTTCTATGCCATTGAGAAAAAATACCCAAGTATTTTTGGTAAAAAATTCAGCTTGTGGGTCGTTGTAGTTTGGGAGTTACACTCCGTGGAAAACAGGGTTTGTGGCTAGCCTTGAAACTAGTCAAAAACAGGTGTTTCGGGTAAA
Source organism: Picea mariana (assembly GCA_032191745.1). Classification (NCBI taxonomy): domain Eukaryota; kingdom Viridiplantae; phylum Streptophyta; class Pinopsida; order Pinales; family Pinaceae; genus Picea; species Picea mariana. Next base: position 248,076 of record JASDQU010739027.1, read on the forward strand.
AACGTCATAACTTATTCATAACAGATCCAAATCCAGTGAGACAAAACGTGTTGGTTAGGGTAAACTATTTAGTATGTTTTGTAACAATTTCATATCCATTCAATGAATATTTTGTGCCGGGCACGCTCTATAAGGTCTCTCTCTAGAATAAGACAAAATTCAGAAAGGTATGCCATTTTTTCTATAAGTCCTGTTATGAGAGGTTCCAAGTAGTGAAACCTGTAGGAATTGCATTAAAAACACTGAAGAAAATTGTGTATCAGTTTCATTATAGGTACAAAGTTATGATTATTTCAAGTTGGGGTTGTTGACTAATCCAAAACTAGTCATGGTTGAGAAAAGCAGTTGATGAGTTGGCACATACATGAGGTGTATAGTTGATGATGTTGGTACATATTGATGAGTAATTGTTGATGAGTAGTTGACACATGATTTCTATATACTTGGTACATGGTTGGATGCACTTGTTTATGGTATAGGTTGATTACAGGTTGTTTGGCACATGTTGGTGCATGGTTGATGCACTTGTTTATGTTGACAGATTGATATCTGTTGAGGATTGTTGCCTCATCTCAGTTGGTGTTGAGAATGTAATATGAGTCTTGCATATAGAGCTAGTGCTCTTGTAGATTTGTACTCTATTCAGTTGTTGCTGAAAAACCTCCGGATTAAAGTCCATAATAAAAAGAAAAATTGTACATACATCTTGTGCTCTTTGTCTTCCTTGTGAAGATGATTTGTTGATGATATGTTGCTGATATATGTTGCTGATATGTATTCACATATAACTGATAATAAATGAAAACAATGAGTAATGAGAAAATGTTGAATGTTAACTAAGGAGTTTTTGTGTAAGAGGGAAGATTTGGGAAAAAGATCCCCACACTCATTCACCCCCCCCTCTAAGTGTGGTAGGTGTGTCCAAAATTGATGTCTATGAATTTTCCTAAACCACCTCCCATATCCTTCAAAGCATCTATGTTCCATAATTACATAGGTAGGCTTGCATTTTTTACCTAGGAAAAAACTCAAATGCAAGCTAGCCTAGAATGAGAATACATGACCTTCCTATATTAGGCCTTCTCTATCCACGAGCACAAAGGACCTTCCGAAAATTGTTTCCCCATAAATTTCCTAGTTAGGGATTTTTCCATTAAAGAAGATATTTCTTCCATACTCACATCCTCACCTAGGACCAATGTTATGCTTTTCTTTCTAAATCTAACACACTTCTGCTTATGCTTACAACTCAAAAAACCTATTCTTGCATGGATATTCTTCCTCCTATCAACTCCTCAACTCCATGTGATAATTATACTCCAAAAAGAGTTCCAAAAGATTGTCCTAACCTTATTCTTTGAAATGTAATTGGTTCCAAACCTATGCTTTGTAACTACTTCGATTCCCTAGTATTATGGAATGTTTTCTCCTCCTCTTGTACTAGTGACAATAATGGACCCCAGGCCTCAAATCTACCAAAAGTGACATTCTCCCTCATAAAAAATTTTCAACCTCCACAAAATTTAAGGAATGTATATCCTTGACATAATTTGAGATCTAGTTCAAATAGAGCCCATTCCTGGGCTCAACCAACATGTTCCCTTCATAATCTTCTAATTCATAGGATCTTTTTTCTAAGACACGTCACACGATATAGGGACTGTCCCATATGGGTTTGAACTTGCCTGCCCCCAGTGGTTCCTTGGCTTGATCATATAAAAGGACCAATTCACCCTCAACGTACAACCAAGGACAGAAAGACTTATCATATTGGACCTTGACATGTCTTTTATTTGCTTCGATAGTCATAGAGGCATCTCGATGCTGCTCATCTAGACTCTCTAGGTGTACGAGGTGTTGTTCGAGATCAGAAGTGTTAGGTAGGAGTACAAATACCAATATAAGAGAAGGGATCTTGCATTCAATAGGTAAGATCAAATCCACACCATGTACTAACTCGAAAGGATAAAAACCAGTGGAAGTCTTGACTGAGGTTTGATATTCCCAAAGTGATGGATAAAGAATGATATGCCAGTTAGATTTGCTTTGGCTGAGATTTTTCTGCAGAATGGTCTTGAGAGAATTGTTCACGACCTCTACTTGTCCATTTTCCTGGGGGTAATAAGGGGATGAATGACCATGCTTAAACCCCAGTTTAGATGCTATATATTCCATCATTTCATTCTGAAAATGACTACAATGATCAGTCAAAATCTCACTCGAGATTCCGAACCTGGCTATAATTTGATTGAATATGAAGAAGGCAAAAAATATTCTCGTTGAATTTAGCTGTAGGCATGGCCTCGACCCACTTAGTAAATTATTATACGACCACAATAATGTGTTGATTCCCCCAAGCCAAAGTTGGGTGTCAATCCACAAAGTCCACTCCCCACTTGGTAAAGGGACCGACAATAATGAATGGATGGAGAGGGGTTGGATGCAAGAACATTTTCCAAGTGAAAACCTGGCAGGGGTGACACTTCTTAACCTCTTCGAGGTAATCTTTAAAGATATATGGTCAAAAATAACCGGTTCGCAAAATTTTCTGGGTCATCACAAGCCCAGATAGATGACCACCACAAGCCCCACTATGGAATTCGTTTAGAACAGACTCAAATTATTTGTGAGTTAAACAACGACACAAGATATTGTCTACTCCTCGACGATAAGTTAATTCTTATCTTGGAATCATATACATCGTCGGTCATCTCGTGAGAGATGCTGAGGGAACTTCAAAGTTTGAAGATAGAGAACGATGTCTCCATACCAAGGGTCTAGAGACAAGATAAGGAAAATGTGTTCATCCGCAAATGAATCAACATGAACAACATCCTCATCTAATCGAGGGAAGTCAGATATTAACTTTGCAAAAACTAGTGATTTTTTAGATTTCACAGAAGCGAAATCGAGATCGAACTCTTGTAGAATGACAATCCATTTATTGTACTTTCCCCCTATGATACACCTAGTAAGGACATGTTGAAATGGATTGACATCGACAAACACAATACGTCCTTACCAGGTGTATCATAGGGGGGATATTCAAAGCAATATATAATGTCGTAAGCTAGATTTTCAACATGATAATATTTGAATTCAGGGTTGACTAAGCTTCAAATAAGATAATAAATGACGTGCTCATGGATCTCATCATCCTCCTGAACCAACACCATACCAATCATCTCTTCGGACGCTGCGACATAAAGAAAGTAATCTCTACTATAGTTTGGAGACTTCAGTAGAGGTTTCGATACCAAGGATTTCTTCAAAGAATCGATGGAATCCTAGGCTCGATCATCCCAGATAAAAAGAGTGTCCTTCTTCAAGAGATGCATGAAACTCTTAGTAATATTGGCATAGTTCACTATAAACCTTCATAAAAAGTTATCTTTCCCCTGTAAACCTTGAAGTTAGTGAATAGTGCATGGGGGAGGAAATCAAAGTATTTCCTCAACCTTTAACGGATCTACCATGATCCCAGTCTCAGAGACTAAAAATATTAGAAGACGACCTGACCTAACACAAAATATGCATTTATGAGGGTTCAACTAGATGCGATAATGGTGACATATTTCAAAGACTAGCTGGAGGTGCTTAGGGTGATCCACTCTCTTACGGGAGTGAGAAGCAATATTTTCAAGATAGGCTTTGAATATATGCTTGAGATCGTGAAATACGAAGGTCATAGCACATTGGAAGGTTACTCCGACGTTTTTAAGGCCAAAAGGCATCTTGCGGTATGTGAAAGTACCCCAAGGGAAAATAAATGTCATATTATGTTGGTCCTTGGGTTTAATCTGAATTTGGTTATACCCTGAAAAATCCATCCATGAAAGAAAAACTTTGCTTCCTGCACACTCGTAGAGAATTTGATCGATGAAGGGTCTCGGGAAGTTGTCTTTAGGACATGATTTGTTCAGGTCACAAAAATCCATGCATACATGGATGGTTCCTTGCTTTTTATTCACAGGAACAGGATTGGATACCCATTAAGTCAAGGGAACTGGGTAGATAAAGCCAACATTAAGCAGATTTTCTACCTCTGCCTTAATAGCAGGGGCCTTCCGGGGATTGACAGCTCTAAGATGTTGTCGAACAGGCTTAGAATCTAGGTAAGTTTTAATATCATGTTTGACAATTTGACAATTGATTCCTAGCATCTCTTCATATGACCAAGAGAATACATCTAAGAATTTCTTGAAGAGTTCGGTGTAGATACAAATTTCTTCTCGTGAACAATCTGCACTGATGTATACATTTTCAATCTTTCCAGGGATATGAGAGATATCGATCGTGACAGTAGGGGAGATAATTGCTATGTTTCCTTCAGCATAAATTTCATGCGTATCAAGTGGAACTACAACATGACTGACTATCTTGCTCAAAGTAGATCTAAAATCATCTTTCTCAATTCTAGCAAGCTCTAGGATAAAATAAGAGCAATGATGCATATCATCCCAAGGTCTGTCAGAACCATTCATGCTCTCTATGATAGCTTCATCCAAAGGAAAAGTCTCATCAAGGAAGTCACGTGAACAAGACAACGAAGTGGCCCACACAGGCTCTAGAATAGGATCCTCCTCGTCCGTCTGCGAGGCAACAGGATACGGATCAGTGGAAGAGTCAAGAAAAACTTGATACACACTCTCTACTGTCAATAGTGACATGGCCATTCCATAATGTGACTTACCTTCACAAGACGTCATCGAGGAAAGTGGGGTCCAAGGATTGTTAAAATAGGAAGTGCAGAAAGGAAAATACCTCTCTGACGAAACATGCCTACTGGACATGGATTATATATGGTGAACTGGTGCCATGAAGTCAAAGGTACCCATAAGGGATGAATACACTCCGACACCAATATTCTCAGTTGCCGGCTAAGAATTTTCGATCACGGGGATCGAAGGTCCAATAGATGCACTGGGACTAGAGTACACAAAGGACAACTTGTCGATCATCACAATCTTCCCATCGTGAGGAAAACAAAGAGTCCGAAAGATGAACGCTATAATTGAAGTCATAGCGTAAGTCCAATTGCATACTAGTAACAATTTATAGTTGAGGGGTGCATCAACCACCTCGACATCCACCTCTACCGTATTCCCACCTAAATGAACTGGAAAGGCAGGAAGAATACTCTGAGGGTGGAAGGAACGACTGTCAAAATCCATCAACATGGTCGGAGACTAAGAAAGGGAGAGTTGAGGGCTTTCCAACAGACCAGGGAAATCACACATGTTGCACCACCTTCATCAACAACAGTACGCTTGATGGTATACTTCGAGTAACCCATGTGGGTTTGGAATGCCACATGGTAAGGAAAGCAAGGCTTCACATTTGTGATGTCAAACTTGATAAATTTAGAGCCACAAGGATCTAGAGCTCCTAATGTAGATAGCAAGGCATTCCTCTATGAAGGACAGGTCTGGAGTACTCCAAAGCCGACATCGCACAAGGGGTTTGACCCAAGTCCTCAACAATAGAGTAATTTTGGGCACCTCTAGCATTAGGATTGTGGGTAGAGAACTTTAGTAATCCTTTCGAAATATGAGGCGGAGGCTCTAGTTTTACGATCTGTAAGGGTGTCTCCGGAGAAGGGGGAGACTCTAGACCAATTACAGTCTATGGAGCATTCTAGTCGCGAGACCGAGTGGCTACATTAACCTCAGATTTAACCATATTGAGTCATAAGTGGTCATTGTATTACGTCGGTGGCTTTTGATTCCCACTCACCACATTTTTCAGCAATCAAAGAGATTGAGGCCATGTGTTGGTTATGTGGCAAAGGATTAGTCAACACAGCGGGCTGTAGAGATAAAGGCCTCGCAGCTTCTGCAAGTTTGGGGCATAAATGGGTAAGGTGATCGTCTGTACAAAGCTTACAGTGAAACTTCACGTTTTGAATTTCTTTCTTTCCCTCACCAACATTATTATTCGTCTTCTCATTATTACCATTTTCCTTGGGTTTATTATTATTCTTCCCACCCCTATGATTATTATTTCTTCCTTTCTTCTTATTCCCTCCTAGTTTTTGGTTACCATTTGGGATGGTCGATGATTGCACATAACGTACATCCACTGATTGAGTGGGATTGGAGGACACAAATGACGCTGGCCCTCCTACAGACTGGTTTAGAGACAAGTCTTTCAAATGACTTGTCACCGAGTCTGTGGATTTAACATTGACGAGACCTACAATTCCATCGGCATGAGGCCCGAGCATTTGTCTAAGGTCATAGTTTGACCTCGGTGCATCTGGAAGAATCTCATATAACATCCCAGACTGAGCATATATAATATCTAATTGTTAGGATTTAAAAATCACTTCTTCCTCAGAAGTAACCTCATATGTAGAAACATCCTTTGAAATATAAGGCAGGAGATATTTAAGGAACCACTCTAGCAAGAATTTCGGGGGGATGTAGGCCTTGATCAACCTCTTCCATCTACACCACTCCTGGATGTGGTTTGATATATGAGTTTCCCTTTCCTGACAAAAGGTTGATAGAAGTTCTATGCCAGCATCGCAAGGAACCGACAATTGGAAGTGGTCGAGGGAGACTAAAACCAACTAATTAAGAGTTTTGCATGTCCCCCTAGGTAGCTTGATATACCATTTCGCAGAAACCCCCATGAGGGTGCATTGAAAAAATATTAACTGAATAGAATCATCATTAAGGGAATTCAAAGAGCACCAAAGGTGAAAAGTGGTAATGTGATCACCAGGATCCTCACCAATTTTCCCCTCGAATTTTGGAATATCTGAAGGAAGATTAGTGGGGATGGAGGGCCATGATGGATCATGATGAATGAGGTCATTCATTAACTTAGACAAGTCTATCATATTGAGCGTGACTAGAAAATGGAGGTGGGGTTGTGACATCTGGCCCCAAGCTCCCTGGAAAGAATGTGGTTGGGGAATCACAACCCATCCAGGGTTCTGGTAAGCACCATGGCCCTATCTGGGATTATAATACCTTCCTCTTGACTGATTCATGAAGGGTTTTTTGGGCACCATTCCAGTAGGAATGTTCTGATGAGGGTTGTAAAAATTTCCCCCAGCTGGAGTGGCTCCAGGTTGGGGGTTTCCCAAGGTGTGAAACTGACCTCCTCTAGGTGTGAATCCAAAGGATAAAGGTGTATTTGTCATGCAAAACATGTTGGTCAGAATCGGTACAGAGGATATGGGTGTAAAGGACAGAATGTGAGCAGTAGCTTGTCCACCAATTTGGTTACTCCATCCAGAAGCAACGGGATTAGACTGGGGGTTAAGAGGAGGAACACCTCCAATGGTAGGATTCAATTGAAGGACATGAGTACCACCAAACGAGAATGGATTTTATGGAGGAGTTGTGCTCCCAAGTCCAATTCCAATATTTGTACCAACCGTTGGGATGGAGGTTCAAAACTGCGATGTGAATTTTTGACATACCATAAGAAAAAAGATGAAAGGCCATAAGGATGGAATGAACATTATATCCCAGTGAGTGACAAAGAGATCCAAAATGGTTTGTGGCTATAGGTTGAGTATTCACTATAGGACAGGCATAGGTGATGATAGGAACCTCCAACACTACAACCATTTTGGTTGAAGGTGTCGAAGGGGTACCATTAAGTATAGTAGGTATGGGAGTCAAAGGAATCCCAATATCTTGTTGATTCTCTTCAGTACTCATCCTTGTACAATCACAAGTCTGATAAGTGGAGGTGTGTGTACCATGTTTGATAAATTTACTCCTTTTAGAAGGCAAAAAATCAAAATGCAGTGGTAACTATAACAAGCGGAGAGACCTGCGGTGAAGCTGGTCTGGCTCCATGATGACTCAAGACTTGAGATATAAAAACAAATCCTAAATCCAACTAGTAATCAAAGAGCACACCAAAAATAATCAAAAGGCCAATATGCACACAAACCGGATAAAGTGGTTGAAAGGGGCCTCCCTTTCTAAAGTAGGTATGCCTCACCCAAGAGGGGCCTAAGACTCCTCTGCTAAAGATTGGAGGTATCAGAATCAGTTATAAGGGCCCTCGTGGGCTTAAAAAATAGTCGGTTAGATACCCCCAGAGAGATAATCCTCCATAAAGGTTGTGTGTTGTTTGACCCTTATCTGACCCAGGGTACCTACATAATAACCCTTGTAAGTAACCTATGTGGTACCTATGTCAAGCAACTAAGAAACCACGATATAACCAATGCACAAGTGAATAGTCATAATTCAGGTCCACCGTATGGGCAGGGTAACAAATCCCGAAACCTTGAAAGCACTACCTCTCACAGAGGTAAGGGTACTAGCAAGATCCCCATATACAAATAGATCCCCATAAATATATCTGGCCGAAAAAGGTATTGAGGGGATATCCCTTCAATCAAACTCACGCAACCTCATGCTTAACTCTGGTGTAAGCAGAGCCTCCTCATATTACTGATTATACAATGGATTTCTCCACTCCCTTAGTTAGACACATATGTTGATTTAATATCCTTGGATAAGTTTACTCACAAAATCCTATTCCAAGGCTCTAAATATTAAGCTATTTTTTGCACCCTAGAAAAATAAAATCGTTACTAATCAATTTTAAATTATAGCGTTACTTTTAGTGGCCTTGCTTACTCAAAAGGTGCGGTCGTGAAACTAGTGATGTTATGACTCAACAAGTAAAATAAATGAATATGAATACAATGCAAAGTCCTAACTTCAATTCCCAATAAATGATATGCTTTTCAAATGTAATTCTCAATTTAGTTTTGCAATTCTAAATAAAATTCAATCTTTCTTTACATGTACTAAGAGCAATGATAAGGACTCAAAAGATCAAAATGCCAACAATGTAAAATGCCTAATATTTTTGTATTTTCAATATATAAAAGAATTAAAATGTAAGGACTGAACAACAACTTGATATAAAAACTCTACTATATGTAAACATAGACAAACCAAGTAGGATATCAAGAAGTAAAACACCCAACCCAAGATGTAAGGACAATCAAATGAAAAGGATGATGAGAAAGGCACTGCCCAAAAATTCAACCAAAGAAAGGTTTCGTGTCATTCCACAAACACTTAACAGTCATAACAAAGACCCAAGAAGACTCAACAATCATCAAAACCTACCCATCAGTCATCAAACTCAACAACCAAGCAACAAAGGGTGATGTGCGCGACTGTTCAAGGGAAAAGTGCATATATACACTTCTCGCAGAAGGACAACACACGTATGTACGTGACTATCAGGAAAAAACCCACGTATATGAGTTAAAACACAACTAGGCTAAGGATAAGGCTTAGAAACTCAGACTCAAAATGAAAAAAGGCTGTCAAGCAATCATACAACAAGAAACTCAATATAAATGAGAGCAATCTAAGGAGAAAAACACTCCAAACCCTGAAAAAGAAGATTATATCCCCAATATGGTTGCCAATTCTGTTACGAGGAAAATCTCTCTATGGCTAGGGGTAAACCACAACAGATGAAAATGACTGCAGAAATCAACTCAAATATTAGGTATGCTATATAAACAAATATGCTAGAAAGACAAGATAAAAGGCCTACCTTGTCTAGACGTTCGATGAAGTCTGTCGTTCAACACTTGACTCAAGGAAATACACCTGCAACTTCTTCTCAACAACCAAGAAATGCAAGCATATGGTGATAATATATATTGTTAGCACATTCAATAACATAATCCATCAACATTCATAACAAATATTCCCATGGAATAACAATTCAAATATTTGTATGATATTGATTGGACGAGAAAAGAGTATTTCTATTAAAATGTAATCAACAAAAGTGAATGAATTACAAACTTCCGTGTCGGCACGGTTTAGAACTGAGAAAATAAGTTCCTTCCAGCTGGGCCTCCACCAAAGGCAAGCTCATATAAGAGAGACAATGAGGTTCTCAATCAAGTAGGGAAGATCTTGGGGGATGAACAATGTGTTTAGACTTAAAAGGACAAAGGGATGCAGACTCAATATGAAGTGAATAATTTCTCCAGAGTAACTTTTCTCTCAAAGTTGAATTCTTCTCTTCTTTTCCATACCTTGGATTTGGCCCATTTGTATCCTTCAAGTGGAACTGAAGGGGTGAGTCAGAACGTTTCCTTCATATGGAAGGTCAAAGATCATGGATCTTGTGACGTGACATGGAAACCCGTCACCATTTTTTAATTTTGGGCACAAATCTCGAGTACATGGGTTGTAGTGGTGCAACTTGTGTATACGCATGTTGTACAATAGGTAGGGCATGTATATGTGGAAAAATAATGTTTTTAGCTCTGGGATTTGCAAAAAGGGACTTCAAGTCTGCATATGGAAATGGAAAAAGGCCTTCTATGCAATTTTGTATAGGGTGAGGCAAATCTTTCTATAACAACTTTTCCTCTGATCATAGTGAATGCTTGGAAGCACCTTCTCCATTGGATACTCCACCAAAGGATTTGAATTACCTAAGGTTTTAGGAGGATCTAGGTGCTCCCCTTAACATTCATTTATATTTTTTTATATATGCCATATACCCTTTCCATATCTCAAGTAATTCACATTGCACCATGGATACAAGAGTCGAAACGTTCAGAACTGTTGGGAAGAGAATATGAAAAGTAATCTAAAAACTATTTTAGATTAAAATGTATCCAAATAATAATACATTTTAAATTTTATTTCAATCAAATTAGAGGCTAAATTAGGACAACTCTATGTCTAATGGAATTGCAAACTAGTATATTAAACTACTAAGTTAATATATTAAATTCTATTTTTGGAATTAATAAGTATCAATTTCAAAATGTATTAAAATCTACAAAATTAAAACCTTATATTTGTGGAAAAACTCTAATATCAAAATTGCTAGTTAAACTTGTGCTAATAATTATATGAATATATTTAAAGACTGAAACTTTAATATTCATAAAGGTTCAACTAGAAAATGGGAAACAAAATACATGTATAAAATTTTAACATCTTTTAAAAATTAAACTTTACATATATAAACTTCCAACATCTTTGTAGATTTGAACCATTGTTTTTATTTTGATTGGGGAAAAACTAAATAATATTACTCCCTGTAATATGAAAATACAATAAAAATCAATGATATGGGAGTTGATTTATTCGATTGCTATGTTTAGTTTGGGCTCAAAGGCACACATACATACATGAAAATTGATGAAAATCCATAGCTATAAAGAGAATATTATTAATATTTTTAAATTAAGTATTTTTTGAAATAATATTTACCTATAGTTTAGTCTTTGTTTCATAGCGATATTTTGAATAAATACCATCCTAGATCCATTTTACTCTAGATCTATGGATCAAATCTCTCGAGGTGCAAACCTTTGACCTTTCCTTGAAAGTTTTTCACTCTAAAAATGGTTTGAACCTTGAGAGATTTGATCCCTCTTGACGCTTGATAGATTCATAGTTAAATGGATCTAGGCTAGTTGTTATTCATTCAAAGCGTGTATGTGTGTGTATGTGTGTATAAAATGGAGCCGACCTAAATTGTTATTTTTTTATTTTATTTTTAAATATGATATTGCAACGTGTATATTATTAAACAATTCTAATTCAAGTGTAAGTTTGTATGTTGAGTAGGGGCTTTTCAAATCACCACAAATTGATCTTTCCTCTATATAGAATGATTTTTTTTTTAATATTTATAGGCATTGTGTGCTTTATTAGTTATTTATTATTATTATTATTATTATTTTAATGCATCACCTTACATGAACATCTCCCCCATACTCCACTATACTGTGTTTGGTTTTTCATTTTTTTAATGTGTTATGTTACATGAACATTTCCACCATACTGGGTTGTAGAGGCCTGTGGAATGGAGTTCACATAATTTTTTATTATTTTGTTGTTTTTTATTATTAATTTTTTTTTAATGTTTTATTATTATTTTAGTGTTTTTTCTCTTTTGGACTAGAAGAATCAACAACGACACATGTATTGTACTCGCATGACACGGGGTCGATTCCTGCGGCGACCACTATAACTCATAGGCACAACCAATTGGGTGCACAACCTTCACGCACATTTCGTCGAGGCTCGAATCAATGACTTTATTAACATATTGTATGCCTTAACATAATGTGCAGTTGCCAATCAAACAACACCCCTGCCAAGCGCAACATTTACTTTCCTCCAATTCAAGAAGTAGTGTAGCTTGGTGACTTAATTAAGTATTTTGAGTTCTTGATTTGTGGAATTAGAAGTACTACAAATCCTTAGAAGTTACAAAACTACACTTGCATATACGATGCATGATAGTTCATAAGTAAGATACAACCCCAGATTGATAATTAAATGCACAACTCTTCAGTTTCTTACTAAATTAATTGAAAAGTCCGTCACCACCTATCTCATTTTCTTTATCAACAAAATCTTCTCCAATTAAGGATTCCAATATGTCTTCGATTTCTTTTATTCTACCAGTGTTCGTAGAGGCTTCATTAGTCTTTGGTGGTGTCCTTTCGTTTTCCCTCCAAACCCACATTTTGTTTTATCAAGGGAAATATTTCCATGGATGTCCTATATCACGACAATTATCACATTTAAATGGTATTTGCCAATAATGAAGGCATTGACTGAACTTCCACTTACACTATACAACCTCCATTTCCTCCAAAAATCCCTCCCAAAGATCTGTTTCTACTAGAATTTTCACCACCTTTGTATCCACTTTAGAATGGAAATCTTCTTTGACATCTATGAATTTTCTTAAACCACCTCTCATATCCTTGAAAGCATCTATATTCCATAATTACATAGGTAGGCCTATATTTTTTACCCAGGACAAAACTCAAATTCAAGCTAACCTAGAATGAGAAGGTGAAACTCTAGTCTATACTCTACAATCCTGTATCAGGCCTTATCTATCCACGAGCACAAAGGATCTTTCGAAACTTGTTTCCCCATAAACTGCCTAGTTAGGGAGTTTTCCATTAAAGAAGATATTTCTTCCATACCCACATCCTCACCTAGGACCAATGTTATGATTTTGTTTCTAACTCTAACACACTTCTACTTATGCTTACTCCTTGGAAAACCTATTCTTGCATGGATCTCCTTCCTCCTATCAACTCCTCAACTCCATGTGTTATCACTCCAAGAAACTCTTTGAGGTTGTAATACAAAGATGCTTGGTAACTTAAAGTAAACTTGTTTTTGTGTTTTTGTATGTGTGGATCAATGGGATAACTCAACTACAATATAGTATCCAGACAGTCAAAATGAATAATCAAATAAACCAATGCCCTCAAGGATCAATAATCAAATAATAGCTTTAAGTGGGTGAAGAAGACAATGCTTATAAACTAGATACACAATGATGGGTTTAATAAACAATGTAAGAAACTATTAATCAAGTTATGAACTGACTAATGAGATGACAATCATTTTTTAGTTAAAACAACTTGAATAAGAATGTAGAAGAAGGGTGGAAATATGACATTAATAGAGAGAGAAACTTGTGATCTGTATTATCATATGAAAAGTCTGTTACAAAGGTATAGTTACTGTATCCAAAATCGACCCCCTGCTTCTATCAAATGATAGATATTTATATCTTTTATAACAGATCTCAGATCCTGTTATCACTCCAGGAAACTCTCTTAGGTTGTATCTCAGAGATGCCTGGTAACTTAACTAATATCTCAATGATTCACTCAAATGGATCAAGTCAGATGACTAAATCAAACCTCACTCACTCAAGACATGCATAAACACACTTAGATTGACAAGGCTTTCAACTACTACTATTCATAGAGTTTGTAAATAAGTGGATGTGTGGAGAATCCTTACTATACCAGCAGAATCATACAATAAACATATATGAATGGTCGATTACGATAAGTAAATAATGCTTGCAATTCTAACTCATCAATGCAAAGACAGGATGACAACTATCAAGCATTAGACAAACGTGAATAACATGAATATAACATTCAAGTGCAAGTACAGACTAGATAATAAGATGGGAATCTGAACAAGTAATGACAAAAGAAGCTTGTATTACTTAATATGAAAATGAGAAGCTTGAGTACAAAGTCTGAAAGAGTCTCCAAATTCGACCCCCCTAGGTCATCTTCTGTCTTCAACTTTATAGCTTTACAATACAGTTTTCAGATCCTAAAAGAATGGATCAGGTATGCTAAAGATAGAAAGTCAAAACTAAATTGCAAAAGATAAGGAATGATCCTCAAAATGAGGTCAATTCCACATTTCATGGTCTTCAGATCTTGTAGAATCCTTTTGCAGTGCAGGCTAGCCTCCCAAGGATGGTTGATGACTCTTCCAAGAGATAAAATTCAAATTTGTTGAGTTGTGTAAAAACCCTAATTTGTTGCCACCAAAATAGGTACCAAAACCAACTTGGATACTTTTTCTAATCCTTATACACCAAAAATGGATCTTGAATCTGACTCTATAATTCAACATCTATCCATTACAAGTGTTTTCAAATGATTTGGATTAGTAAAACTTCAATCTATGCAAAAATACTCCTTCGCTGCCATGTAACAGGTTTCGGTGGTTAAGGGAGAAAAATCTGGACCTGTTAATCATTTGCTTACGGGACATATCACACAATCTCGATATGTGTGGATGAAATAGCCGTTTACAAACACCACCACTCTCAGCGTATTGATGAACCGTAGTGCATGTTAGGCTGACGCTTTGACTTACATAACTCGTGGCTTAGATGTGGCTCTGTTTGACCTGATGACTTGGCGTGCTAAAGACTTTGACCAGCTGCAAAGCTAACACCTGTTTTATTCCATTTACTCGGGCGCGTGATGAAACAGTTAGCTGCTTTTCAGCTCTGGCACTTTCAGTAGTTAACACAGCTTTGACTTTTGGGTTTTAGCTACCGAAAGCTAAGGCTTTTGGTAGCTAAGTAGATTTTCGTAGGGACACTTAGCTACCGAAACCTGTGTTTTAATAAAAACCTTGAACCAGAGCTTTTTGAGACTTTATTATAAACTCCAGCTCTTAAAGACAAACCTTTAAAAATATTAGAAAGGCATTATTGATGACTTCCTATCACCTAAATAGGCAAGATTTACTGTGTTATTTGAGGAGATAACAGATCCTATAAACATGGATCTGGATTTCTAAATATGGAAAACATTGTACAAAAATTAATACAATAAAATAACCTAATATTTAACAAAATAGATTTAATTTGATCATTACAAGTCGAATTTGACAACTAAAGCATTATTTGGCAGTCTATAGGTGAAAATCACAGATTCAGAAATCTGTTTTTAATGACTGAGATATTTTCTGTCAAGATTTATTGTGCCATTTGGTGTTATTTCCTCACCACATGTCTTTAAAACTTCATGAGAAAGATATTCTAGCTTCTCCTAATTATTATCCATCATTTGACACATTTCCATGTGTTCAGGAATTAAAAAATCGCAATCTGGGCAGAAAGAAGACGTTTCTGGACTCTTCTCCGCTTTCACCAGCTCTTTTGTCCTGAATCCCCCCTTTTGCTGGTGAAAAGGAAATATTTCAACAACTAACTAGTAGATTTCAAAACCAATGAGCTGGTGAAAACGCAAGTTTTTTAATGAAAACTGCCTTGGGAAAAATCGAATTTCTGAGCCGTGGAGAGTCTGTTTTAAATGCTTGAATAGTCGATTGACATCTATAAATCATAAGCTTTCCAATGGTACTTTCATATAGGTTTTTAGAGCTTGGGAAGGCATTCAAAAGTCCTCCACAAGATGATGCATCATTTTTTAAACAAATTTTAGAATAAATTATTTGATCGCTAACACCATGTGATAATTATACTCCAAAAAGAGTTCCAAACTCTTGTCCTAAACTTATTCCTTGCAATGGAATTGGTTCCTACCCTATGCTTTGTAACTACTTCTATTCCTTGGTATTATGGAATGATCTCTCCTCTTCTTTTACTAGTGACAATAATGGATCCCAAACCTAAAATCTACGAAAAGTGACATTCTCCCTCATAAAATGTCCTTCGACATCCACAAAATTTAAGGATTGTATCTCCTTGGCATAATTTTAGATCTAGTTCCATACACTTTTACTCTAATCACAATGAATGATTGGAAGAACCTTCTATGTCGGATACTCCACCAAAAAATTTGAATTACCTAAGGTTTTACGAGGATCTAAGTGGTCCCCTTCACATTCGTTTATATTTTTTTTTATATCATATATATATATATATATATATATTTTTTATTTTTTTTTATATCATATACCCTTTCCATATCTCAAGTAGTTCATCCCTTCCCATATAAATATGGACTTTGGGAAAATCTCTTCCCCTTTCTCGAAATAATGCACCAATTATCCTTCCATTTCAATCCCCGCCCTTCCTAATCTTCTTATTCACTTTCCCCACATCACTTTGTTACAAAGACATGAAACAAAATCACTAACATTATAATAAATTATATCATTTAAATCTTAATTAACTCAAGTCATGAAAAAGATAAATAATAGTATCATTTTCTTATTGTTATTTGGCTCGAATAACATGGGATGGTTTTCAATCACTTTCATTAGGTTAAGACAAATGAGTTCGTTAATACACGATTTTTGTATGCCATATGTAACAAGTTGTTCAAATATGAACAAACCCTAAAAATGTTTTAATGGCCATCATTTTTGTAAAAGCCTATGTTTTGTCCTACAATACTGCATCCTTTTAGTGGCAATTTTTTTTTGTAAAAGCCTATGTTTTGTAATTTTTTAATAGAGTATCTTTTGGTTGCCAAAATTGAAAGAAAAAACAACTTATCGAAGTTAGTTAAGAACTAAATATGTCCTTTCTTTTCACATTATTTTTAAATTTCATTTGTTTGATATTTTCATACTTAATTTTATATTACATATTTTCCACATTATATAATTAAGATTTTTAATAATATGTTTTTAATATCAAATATAAAACAATAAAAATTTAAATGATAAGTTAAAATATACAAAACAATGATAAAAGTCAAAGATAAAAGTTAAAAATAAGATAAACGAGTAATTCACATGAGACCATGGATACAAGTGTTCAAAAACGTTCGGAACTGTTGGAATAAAAGAGGAAAAGTAATCTAAAAACTATTTTAGATTAAAATGTATCATAATAATAATATATTTTAAATTTTATTTCAATCAAATTAGAGATTAAATTAGGTCAACTCTATGTCTAATAGAATTGAAATATAGTATATTAAACTTTACTAAGTTAATATATTAAATTCTAATTTTGGAATTAATAAGTACCAATTTCAAAATGTATTAAAATCTGCAAAGTTAAAACCTTATATTTGTGGAACAACTATAGTATAAAAATTGCTAGTTAAACTTGTGCTAATAATTATATGAATATATTTAAAGACTGAAACTTTAATATCCATAAAGGTTGAACTAGAAAATGAGAAACAAAATCAGACCTAAAACTGTGATTGTTGGGAACTAAGGAAGAAGAAGCTTTGTGCAAAGATATGTCCTAAAACTGTGAAAGCTCTGTGCATAGATCTGTCGTTCTAATGCACAATATTTTACTTGAGTTATAAAGCTCTGTGCCAAGAAAAGAGGTAATATCTGAAAGCTTTGTTCTCTGAGAAAGGTAAAAGTGAGATTTTTTTATTAAAAGAGGTAAGATCTGCAAGCTCTATGATCTGATAAAGGTAAGAATAGTGGAAAGTTCTAGATCTGAAAGCTTTGTTCTCTATAGAAGTAAGATAAGTGGAACTTTTTGTTTCTAAAGTATGGATCTAGGTATTTTTTATAGATTCTATCCTATTATGAAAACTAGGGCACTAATATATGAAAGAAGGTTTGATATATGTAAATCTGATAAGAATACTGAAAGATATGGTATACCCATGCATAGAAAGAATGTTTGGACTAACAAGTGGATGCAGGATCCTAGAAAGAAATGTTTGTAGGTTAGCTACTATGACCCTAGTGTGCAGCATAAAAAGAGATGGGAATCATTTAAAATAAAGAGAGGATTAACCCTCTGCTACAGTTGCAAAAAACCAGGACATCATGCTAAGGAATGCCCTGGGAAAAGACCTAGTTGTCTTTGTTGCAAAGCTATGGACCATGAAGTATTGGATTTCCCTAGAATGATTACTAAGCTTGAAGGAATGAAAACGAGACAAGAAAAACCTAAGGCAGATCCAGAAATGGAAGAACCCTAGAAAGAATCAAAGAAAGTATTGCTACAGATAAAAGAAACCCTGAATGACCACCGACATGTCAATTTATCAGAGAACTTCAAAGAAACAAAATGCCTTGAAGAAAGAATAGGAGACTTTGACATTGACTGTGTTTTGGATGAGGGAACACGGGTGAATGTCATGACAAAAAGAACTTGGGAACTTTTAGGGAAGCCTGCTATGACTCCTTAAATGGGAGGACTAGGTCTATTTATAGGAAAGCTGATAAACCTATGTGGAAAGCTCACCCGGATATCTATGAATGCCAATGGAACTTCGACAGAGAAAGATTTTAAGATTATTAAATTTATTGAGAACAACACCCCATTTACCATGCTACTAGGAAAACCTTAGATTGAAATAAATCAGGCAAGAAGGCAAGAAGAAAAAGAAGTTTTAGAGCATAAGAGGCAGGAGTTAAAAGATTTCATGACTAGAAGGATCACACACTTAATTGAAGAAAAAAAGAACAGATCGAAGCTATTTAACACTAGAGACCTAGATGTCAAAGTTGCAAGAACACTAGAAGACCCACAGAATATTGAAGTACCTATTCTAGATAAAGAATGAGTATCACCCTCGACTCTTAGGAAAGAATCTCAATAGTGTGAAGTAACTATGCCAAAAGAAGATAAGAATCAGAATGGAAAAAGGCATACTGAGATGAAGCTCACTGGAAAGAAATCTATAAAACTAAGTAAGAAGAGAGCTAAGATTGACAAGTTAAAAATGGTTCCAAAGGGAACTTCCCAGAAGGAAAATCTGCAAAATTGGAGCTTCGTCGGGACAACAGAGCAACGCCACATGACACTTCACCATGGCGAAGAAATATATCCGTTGGGACCAATATAACCATTCGGACGACCCTCTGAATGGGTAGAAAGACATTTATGGTTTGCCACCAGACTGTTGGACCACACCATAAAAGACATAACAGAGTTAATGAAGGATTCTCGACTGTTGCAAGCAATCCATTGCCAAGTTATCTATTTATCTCATTATGCCATGCATCGAGAACACTTTTTCTAATCATGAATTTGAGCCCGCAGACTTGTTGATTTTATACAGTGATCATTGTGTTATTTCCTTATATTCTATTGCAATGTCTAAGTTACTCCTCAAACTGGAATATTTCCAACCCCGAGCGTGTCTGTCGGACGCGTTCAGCACAACAAAGAGAGTTTTTGAAGAAGTTCTGATCGACCTCTCCGTCGACTGCTCATGGATCGGGGCCATCCCGACCATCAATAGAGAAGAGAACCAAGCATAAAGACGACCTAGAAAATGCAAAGTTGATTCCATCCATATTACCTGAATACATCCCGCCTCTGGCTGGCACAGTGAATCGTGATAGTGTGCCAAGAGGCTTTGAGTACACTATGGTCACTGCGTACCTCCCGAAGGGGATACACGCAGATAGAACAGAGTAGGAAAATATCACAGCATTGAAGTTCAACGACTTCAACCTTGGAGATCAAAATATCTATGGTATGCTCGCCCCATACAAGTACCTAACCAGAACTAAAGGGAAGAACTCAAAGATCATGCCTCAGTTGTGGATGATGAAACTTGCACAATCCACCCTGCTAAATGTCATGAAGATCCCACACTTCGGAAGACACCAGGAAGTCAGCACTTGTGTCAAGCTACTATTATCGTGTTACCATGGCGGATACTTATGGCTAGACCGCCGCATTACAATTGACCCAATGCTGATCCACAGGATCACAGGACTGAGTATGCAACGACTCGACCCAAAAGAATTTTATCCAGGAAAAGCCACAGATCGCGAACTTGCACAGAATATCAAGGATACATATGGAGACATTGAGAAGGGAACAAGAGGCTACAAGGTTGCTTCCATCCATAGTGGCACAGTGCGCCTCACATGTCAACTGATAGTTGGAAAATTAGTAAGGAAGAACCGACCTATGCAGGTCACCGACTTTGTTGTTGACCTCACAGGAAAGTCTGCAGAGGGCCTACAGATGAATTGGGTGAAGTACCTATTTAACTAGTTGGAACTAGATTGTCGAGAAGCACAGGATCAGGGTTATGACTTTCATTTCAGATGGATCCTGGTCCTCATTGCATTTTTTGCCTGGGAGATGCTGGAAGGAGTGACCTTCCCCGACATAGAGCCGTTTGAATCGCTTGCTGCGAAGTTTGCTACCCTATGGTATTCAACTAATATGAACAAACAATGGAAGTCAAATGTTGTGTTTCATACATACTACCTCCAGCTAAAGCGAGCCATCGAAGCCGATCCTCGCATGACTTCGAACACCCTACAAAGGTTCCAACCACTAATGAAGTTCAATGCAGATCAACACTTTATATACATTACAGCATGAGCAAATGAACATCAAGAG
Organism: Picea mariana; assembly: GCA_032191745.1. Lineage (NCBI taxonomy): Eukaryota > Viridiplantae > Streptophyta > Pinopsida > Pinales > Pinaceae > Picea > Picea mariana. Next base: position 268,668 of record JASDQU010739027.1, read on the forward strand.
TAGCTCCAGTCATATTACAAACTTACAGAAGAAGACCTTGAGGAGATCACCAGAATGGTTTGCTGACCTCCTTATCCCCACCAACCCTGCAGAGATATATGATATTGACAGCCCAGAGGACACTCATAAAGAACAAAATACACCCAGAACCAACAGACAGAAGAAGACTGAGGAGGTACAAAACTTAAGCAACACCTTAGTGAAGACTGCTTCCATGTCACCTGACCGAGGGGGTGGTGAAGAAGTAGAAGTTGAATAGAGACCAGGTGAAGTAACACCGCCTAGAGATGAGGTTGAACCCTTGAAGAAGAAGAAGGTTTCCCCCCTGAAACCTTATTCACAGAAGAAATCGAAAGCCTCTATGACCAAGATGCAGACTGTCCTCACCTCCGACGACTTTGACTTCATCATATCATCCATGAATGATGCTTCATTGGAGATAGTAGAGAAACAAGGAGAGAAGCAGGAAGAAATATATGATAGGATTGAAGTCAAACTCTGAGGGGTACAACAGGCCCTTCAGTCCATCCATGCAGTCTCCACTATGCCTCTACCATTGGGAGAACCAGAGTTGGGAGATGAGCCAACCCAACTCCACCAACTAGCTAAGACAGTCGAAACTCGCTTTCTATGAGCACAAGAGGAAACAGAACAAGCCACCCAGGATTTGACGCAAGTGCAAGGAGTACTTGTAGAAAAACGTCAAGCTGCAGAAAAGGAAAATATTGCTCTCTAAGCAAAGTTTGATGAAGAAAAAGAACAACTACAACAAGGAAAAGAACAGTTTCTCGCGAAGCAACTTGAAGTGAAAGAAGCGATTAACAGAGCACTTTATTCCATGACAGTCATATAAATAAAGGCAGAGGATCGAGTCTCGCAACAAGTAGAGCATCTCACAAAAGTTATCCAGCAGCTACAACAATGCATAGCAGAATTAGAGCTTCACGCAGTACCCGAGACCCCACAGGATGTAAGGGATCAAAGAGAAGCAACTGCTCGAAGCGAAGTTGAGAGAATAAAATCCCTTGCTATGGAATGTAAGTAACACATTGATCGCAGTGCCCAGACCTATCCACAACTCACTAAGAATCCAGAGTTGAAGGTGCTAGAGTTTCAGCTCCAAGAGGCGAAGTATCAAGTTGAAACGATACAAGCACAACCGAAGCCCTTGTCAGCTATGGAAAGAATGAAGTGATCCCAGGAGCAACGCACTGCCCAACAATAGATTGACACTATCCAGAGCATATTTATGGAAGTAACTCAGAGGCTTCAACCTATACAAGATAAGTCTTACCAATTGTTCACAGAGGTAGAAGGCTGAGGAGCAGAACTGGAGCAGGTTGTCACTACAACTAAACAGCGCCTGGAGGGACCTATCAACGACGTAGTCATATAAGAGTTTGTTGAATAGGAGGCCAAGGCACAACATCAAGTCAAAGAATCTTGAGCTATGCTCAAGGCTTTTGAAGCAGAATTATCTAGATCAGAGTGACTCACGATGAGTCATAGGTGAGTGTTTGGGGCCTGTTGGCCCTTGCCCAAGTTTTGGGAGATCCTTGGTCAAGTTTGAACTATTTTGGGACTTCGACAGCCTATCAAAGGAGGAGCGCAAGATGAAGCAGAGATCATGGGATCTCGGCCCCTTTTTGGGTCCTTTTTGGGATTTGGTATTTTGTAACGGGTATGCGATGTCGGCCCATGGGTTTACCCATGTTTAGGCCTATTTTTTAAAGTATATATAGAATACTAGGCGATGTAATGAGAGAGGAAGTCATAGGAATAACTAAGTTCTAAAGTTGGATCTGTGTGATCAATATTGTATGTGCTATGTGCATACTATGTGAGACTTGCAGAGCTAAGTGCAAGTCATTATAAGAGGTTGTGGAAGGCTGTGTGCTTAGATATACTTGGGGAAGGAGGATCTAGAGAGCTGCGTAGATCTTATGTCCTATGCGGAGTAAGGTTTCAAGGTTCTGTGCATGTAACCTATTGAAGAAGCTAATAAAGAAGAAGAATTGGTGGACGTAGCCCCAAGGTGGGGGTGAACCACGTATATGCTGTGTTTCTCTGCTTTGTGCAATGTGTTGATGTGTTTATGTCCTTACTTGCTAAGTGATTTAATATAGATAGATAGATCTATTTATGCTTTGTGCTAATGATTTATATGGATTATAGATCTGACCCATGTGAATGTTCTTAGTGCTTGAATCTGCTAGATCTAACCTACTTCTCTATAATAAGTGCTTAGATACATTAGATTTGGATGAATGATGTGATACTCTATTTTATCTGCAAAGTAGCTAGTGGTTGAATATTGATTAACTGTCAGTGCTAAGTGCTCTGTTAAGTATTACAATCACAGATCTATGTCCTAGATAAGGTTGCAGACACCTGAGTCCTGCAACCACCCCCACCTCTACCTCGAGTGAGACTTTATTTTCTTTGCAGGTGTTGCTGAAAGGGTCGGTAGTTAGGGTTTTGTTGGTGCGTTGTTGTAGCTTTGAACCCTGGGTCTTCCCCTGTGCCAACAAAAGGTGAAACTCTAGTGTATACTCTACAATCCTGTATTAGGCCTTCTCTATCGACAAGCACAAAGGACCTTCTGAAACTTGTTTCTCCATAAACTTCCTAGTTAGGGAGTTTTCCATTATAGAAGATATTTCTTCCATACTCACATCCTCACCTAGGACCAATGTTATGATTTTCTTTCTAACTCTAACACACTTCTTCTTATGCTCACTCCTCAGAAAGCCTATTCTTGCATGAATATCCTTCCTCATATCAACTCCTAAACTCAATGTGATAATTATACTCCAAAAAGAGTTCCAAACTCTTGTCCTAACCTTATTCCTTGCAATGGAATTGGTTCCCACCCTATGCTTTGTAACTACTTTTATTCCTTGTTATTATGGCTTGTTTAAGAAATAATGAATGATTTGACTGTCAATTAACTCAATCAACACTTGACTTCTCTCCACTTTTACTAGTGACAATAATGAATCCCACACCTCAAATCTACCAAAAGTGATATTTTCCCTCATAAAATGTCCTTCAACCTCCACAAACTTGAAGGAATGTATATGTTTGTCATCGTTTGAGATTTGGTTCCATACACTTTTCCTCTAATTGGAATGAATGATTGGAAGCACCTTCTCCATTGGATACTCCACCAATCAATTTGAATTACCTAAGGTTTTAGGAGGATCTAAGTGCTCCCCTTCACATTCGTTTATATTTTTTTATATATGACATATACCCTTTCCATATCTCAAGTAGTTCATCCCTAGAGATAAAGATGGATTTTGGGAGAATCTCTTCCCCTTCCTCAAAATAATGCACTAATTCTCCCTCCATTTCAATCCCCACCCTTCCTAATCTTCTTATTCAGTTTCCCCACATCATTTTGTTACAAAGACATGAAAAAAAATCACTAACATTATAAGAAATTATATCATTTAAATATCAATTCACTCAAGTCATGAAAAAAGATAAACTATAGTATTGTTTTCTTATTGTTATTTGGCGCTCAAATAACATGGGATGGTTTTCAGTCACTTTCATTAGGTTAAGACAAATGAGTTCATTAATACATGATTTTTGTATAACATATGTAACAAGTTGTTCAAATATGAACACACCCTAAAAATGTTTTAACGACCATCATTTTTGTAAAAGCTTATGTTTTGTCTTACAATACTGCATCTTTTTAGTGGAAAACAATTTTGTAAAAGCCTATGTTTTGTCCTACAATCCTACATATTTTTAGTGAAAAACATTTTTGTAAAAGCCTATGTTTTGTCCTATAATACTGCAATTTTTTAATAAAATATCTTTTGGTTGCCAAAATTGGAAGAAAAATCAACTTATCTAAGTTAGTTAAGCACTCTATATGTCCTTGCTTGTCACATTATTTTTAAATTTCATTTATATGATATTTTCATTCTTAATTTTATATTACATATTTTCCACATTATATAAGTAAGATTTTTAATAATATGTTTTTAATATCAAATATAAAACAATAAAAATAAATGTAAAATGATAAGTTAAAAAATACAAAACAATGATAAAAGTCAAAGATAAAGTTAAAAATAAGTTAAATGAGTAATTCACATGGGACCATGGATACAAATGTTAAAGACTAGAACTTTGGAACTTTAATATCCATAAAGGTTCAACGAGAAAATGAGAAACAAAATTCATGTATAAAATTTTAACATCTTTTTGAAATTAAACTTTATATATATAAACTTCCAACATCTTTGTAAATTTGAACCATTGGTTTTATTTTCATTGGGAAAGAGGTAAATAGTATTACTCCTTTAATACGAAAATACAATAAAAATCAATGATATGGGAGTTGATTTATTCAATTTTGGTCTTTAGTTTGTGTTCAAAGGAAAGCATGCATGCATGAAAAGTATTAAAATACATAGCTATAAAGTGAATATTATTAATCTTTTTAAATTAAATAATTTTTGAAATAAGATTTACGTGTAGTTTAGTATTTGTTTTATAGACATATTTTGAATAAATACCAACCTAGATCCATTTAACTCTGGATCTATGGATCAAATTTCTCGAGGTGCAAACCTTTGACCTTTCCTTGAAAGTTTTTCACTATAAAAAATGTTTGCACCTTGAGATATTTGATCCCTCTAGAAGCTTGATAGATTCAGAGTTAAATGCATCTAGGCTAGTTGTTATTCATTCAAAGTATGTTTGTGTGTGTGTATAAAATGGAGCCGACCTAAATTGTTATTATTTTTTATTTTTAAATATGATATTACAATGTCTATATTATTATACAATTCTAAGTCTGGTAAGTTTGTATATTGAGTAGGGGATTTTCAAATCATCACAAATTATCTTTTTTCTATAGAATGATTTTGTTTTTTAATATTTGTAGGCATTGTGTGTTTGATTAGTTATTTATTATTATTATTATTATTTTAATGCATTACCTTACATGAACATCTCCCCCATACTCCATTGCACTGTGTTTGGTTTTTCATTTTTTTTAACGTGTTATGTTACATGAACATTTCCACCACACTGAGTTGTAGAGGCCTCTGGAATGGATTTCACATAAAATTTTATTATTTAATTGTTTTTTATTATTAATTATTTTATTTATTTATTATTATTATTATTATTATTATTTTAATGTGTTATGTTACATGGACATCTCCCTCATAATTCACATTGTTGTAACTTTCATGTTGCAACTCCATTATTGCAACTTCGCTTGCATCTATACTCTATTCTTCTTTCTTTCATATTTGTGACAACTTTAGTCTTCAATAGTTTGGAATTGATTTTCTGTTGATTTTTCAAATTATCATTGAATGTATGAACACATGATTGTTACAATTCAATATCATCATTAGATTTGAATAAGTCCCCATTAGATATTAGCATAAGTTTCCTTTTCACAAGTGTGCTTTACATTCTGCTAGTGTGATTTACTTTTTGCAAGTGTGCTTTACTTTCGACAACATGTGATTTACTTTCTGCAATGTGTGATTTACTTTATACAAGTGCAATTTAGTTTACACAAGTGTGATTTCCCTTTCCTGTAAGCACAACATTTACTTTACTCCAATTCAAGAAGTAGTGTATCTCGGTGACTTAATTAAGTATTTTTAGTTCTTGATTTGTGGCATTAGAATTAATACAACTCCTTAGCAGTTACAACACTACACTTGCATATACCTTGCATGACAGTTTGTAAGTAAGATACGATCCCAGATTGATAATTAAATGCACAACTCTTCAGTTGCTTACTAAATTAATTATAAAGTAATTGAAAAGTCCGTCACCACGTATCGCATTATCTTTATCAACAAAATATTCTCCAATTAAGGATTCCAATATGCCTTTGATTTCTTCTATTCTACCAATGTTCTTAGGGGCTTCATTAGTCTTTGGTGGTGTCCTTTATTTTTTCCCTCCAAACCCACATTTTTTTCTATCTAGGTAAATCTTTCCATGGATTTCCTATATCATGAAAATTATCACATCTAAATGGCATTTTCCGATAATGAAGGCATTGCGTGAGCTTCCACTTACACTATACAACCTCCATTTCCTCCAACAATCCCTCCCAAAGATTAGTTGCTACTAGAATTTTCACCACTATTGTGTCCACTTTAAAATGAAAATATGATTTGACATCTATGAATTTTCCTAAACCACCTCCCATAGCCTTCAAATAATCTATGTTCCATAATTACTTAGGTAGGCCTGTATTTTTTACCTAGGAAAAAACTCAAATGCAAGCTATCCTAGAATGAGAAGGTGAAACTCTAGTGTATACTCTACAATCATGTATTAGGCCTTCTCTATCCATGAGAACAAAGGAACTGGAATTGGTTCCCACCCTATGTTTTGTAACTACCTCTATTACTTGGTATTCTAGAATGTTCTCTCCTCCGCTTATACTAGTGACAATAATGGATCTCACACCTCAAATCTACCATAAGTTACAACTTTAGTCTTCAAAAGTTTGGAATTGATGTTCTATTGACTTTGCAAATTATCATTGAATGTATGAACACATAATTGTTACAACATGTCATGATCGTTATTATATTTGAATAAGTCACCATTAGATATTAGGATAACTTTCCTTTTCGCAAGTGTGCTTTACTTTCTGCTAGTGTGATTTATTTTCTGCAAGTGTGATTAATGTTTTCGACAACATGTGATGTAATACCCCAAGGCTGAGCCCCTACTGAATTGTAATTTTGTTTATAGGATGGTGAGCCAAGTGTTTATAAGCTGGGAGGTTTAATATGTGATGTTAGGCCAAAGAGCTAAGATGTTAAAGGCAAGTGAGCCTATTTTTGTATATGTAAACACTCATATCATTAATATAATACATTATTGCATGTAGACCAACCACGATAAAAGAGAATGGGGGACTAATCTCCACTAGGAAGGGAAAGGGAAGGGCTAAGAGACTTGGGAAAAGGGCTAAGATTGAAGGCTTAAATCTAAAAGGAATAGTATATTATTGTTTCCTAAATACTATGGTGAGGATAATTGTTTTATCCTAATTCTCATGGAAGAGGGAATGAATCCCAAGTGGAGAGAAATGATCTCCAAGAGAGACATGTGTCAATCAAGGCGCATGCAAGGATAGGTGGGGGAAAATAGTATGTTTTCCCATATTTTCCCATTCACTCATGCACTGAGCCATCCTCTCCATCATTGACCTCTACAAAATTCACGCACCTCTAGAACCTGCTTCATTTTGAGCTATCCCGTACTTTTCCTGTGAATCACGATGCATCTGTACTTTGCATGAGCCCATACTATTCCTTAATGGATTGTTGTTGCTGCCAACACAGTTCCTTGACTGAGCATGGCTTGCTAAAATAATATTTTCTATACCCGAGCTTTGCTTTTTCCATCACCCTTACTCGATTGACTTAGGAGCTACACTGAAGAAGCAGGTTGTCAGGAATGTGGGGTTGAAAGGCAAGTTGTCAGGCTCATGGATTGAAGAAATAGGTTTTCTCATAGGGAGCTCAATGACAAATATAGTTCTATGATAATTTCTATTCGGCATGTTTTTGAAGCCATGGAAGGGAAGTGTGGTAGTTGAAGGATTTTTGAGCAGAGAAGGGGTACACTTCTTGGGGTGGGACAAGCATGTGTGGAATGAGAGGCTGTAGGTTTTTAGTGTGAGTTGGCTCCTGGGATAGAATAATTCATGTTGATTGTGCAACTTCAAGTTGTCTCAGACTAGCCTAGGAATCCCTTTACCCAAGTGGATTTTAGTCCCAGCTCGGGGGTGACCCACTGCTAAGAGTGATGAACAACATGGTCTAAGGATGGGAGGTTCATGGAAGGTATGCACGTTGTTAGGTAGAAATATTTTCATTTAATTCTGTTGTAGTACTTACCCAACTATTTAATTTGTCAATCCGAGGTTCATAGGCTTACGAAGCACACACACTATATATGCGGGACTGAAGTAGAAGTAATCTAATCTAAATTTCTGAAATGAAATTAATCTAGGAAAGCATTGAAAGACTAACTAGGAAGAAAGGAAATTAATCTAGGAAACCAATACAACATGTGAAGAGTTGAATGACAAAAGACATATGTGAGCTCACACAATAAATCAATCTCAAATTATATTACAAGATTCAAATGACAAAGCATTAAAGAATAACAATGAGAGAATCAAAGATAAGAATCCCCTTCTCCTAATTACAAGACTAAATTATGAATCACATGCCTCCTTCATGAAGAGAGAACACTCTCTTATATACATTGGTGTCATAACGACAGATCCACTATTATCTCAACCACTCTCAACTACTTTCCCATTATTACAACATATGATCCCTTCAAATCCTCCACACATCTCTCACATGTCTTAGATAAGATATGCCAACCAAATCTTCCATGATCTTCTCTCTTTCAAATCTTCAAGTTTGAATATGTAATTCGAATTTGAGGATAGGTGGTGAATTTTGACTTTGTTGAAATCTTCAAATATGCTTGCACACATCATCAAACTCATCCAACCTTGAGATATAATGAAAATATGTTAATTTCTAATATTTANAATGAATAAAGTGGAAAATAATAAGGTGAAACCCAAATGTATGTATGGAAATGGTATAATAAAAGGTTAATGGATGATGGAATGTAATGAATAATGAAGGAAAATGTGGATGAAAATATGACATTTCTGAGGCCCAACATCCCCCCCAACTCAACTTGTTGCATGTCCTCATGCAACCATGCATGAATCTTCTCAAGAACTTTTGGCATTCAAAATATGGATTTGATTGATGATGTTCTTTTAACAATGAATGTTTCCAGGGTATGAAATACAAGAGTAACAACATTTGAAATACATGAGTAACAACTTACATTTTCTTATGGTTGGTTGAGAGCACCATTTGTATGCCAAATTGAGTAAGTGCTCATTTTATCAGAACCCAATTCATTATTTGGTGTATATCATATCCGAAGAAGGAATAACAGTGGACCTTGAAAAGATTGAATATATTAAAAGGTGGAAAACACCTAAAAATGTAACATAATTCAGATCCTTCATGGGTCTAGCTAGCTACTACAAATGATTCATTTCATGGTTTTCAAGGATTGCTCACCCGATCACTTCCTTGCAAAGGAAGGGGGTGAAATTTCAATGGACAACAAAATGTGAAATGAGCTTCTAGCAATTGAAGTAGTTTTTAAAAAGTGATCCAATTCTGAGAATTGAAGATCCTAATGAGGATTCCATGGTTTTCACAGATGCATGCAAAGAAGGATTTGGTGGAGTCCTCAGTTAGAATGGTTTTGTGGTATGTTTTGAATCTAGAAAATTGAAAGAGCATGAAAGGCTCTATGCCACTCATGATTTGGAGTTGGTAGTCATAGTACATGCCTTGAAGAAGTGGAGGCACTACCTCATGGGAAAAATGTTTGAGTTGAGGACATACCATAATGGTCTGAAATATCTATTTTATCAGCCAACTCTAAATGCCAGACAATGTAGATGGTTAGATTTTCTCTGTGAGTATGACTTTGATATCAAGCACATCAAAGGAAAAGAGAACAAAGTGGTTGATGAACTCAATAGGAGAGTGCATGAACTGCATGCTACAACCATTAGCATTTATCAAATTGATCTAAAAGGCAAAATTTCTGAGGCTGCAAAAGCAGATTTGCAGTACATGGAGATAGTAACAAAATTACAGCAAGGTAAAATGCAACAGAAGGTTGAAGATTATAAATTGGGAAATGATGAAATTCTCTTGTTCGGGAACATAGTTTATGTACCCAATTCTCAAGAATTGAGGAGTATGATCTTGAAAGATATGCATAACATAACTTCTATTGGACACCCAGGATATTAGAAAACCATTGCCACTATCAAGAGCTAATACTATTGGTCAGGCATGAAGAGGGAATTTGTTGAGTACATTGCTAAATGTTTGGAGTTTCAAAAGGTCAAGGCTAAGAATAGACACCCAACTGGGTTGCTGCAACCATTTCCCATTCCTGAGTGGAAGTGGGAAGTGGTGTCAATGTATTTCATCACCAAATTTCCTAGAACAAGCAAGCATCATGATTCTATCATAATGGTGGTGGACAAGCTTACTAAATATGCCCATTTCATTCCAATGAATATTATTCACAAGAAAACCAATGTTTTTTATATTTATATGAGGGAATTAGCACACTTGCATGGAATACCCAAGACAATTGTGTCTGAAAGAGACCCAAATTTCACCTCAAAGTTCTGGAAGGGACTATTCAAAGGGTTTAGAACAAATCTGAACTTCAACACAACTTATCATCCCGGGTTTGATGGGAAAACAGAAAGGGTGAACAAAGTAATAGAGGATATGCTAAGAATGTACGTGATGGAAAAACCATCTAAATGGGAAGACTATCTACACTTGGTAGAATTTTCTTAAAATAATGGGCACCAAACATCTCTGAAGATGAGCCCATTTGAGGCACTTTATGGTTGAAAGTGCAACACACACATAAGTTGGGATAACCCAGCTGATAGAGTAGTGGTTGGGCCAAAGTTGCTCAGGGAAATGGAAGACCAGATGTCAAAGATAAATCATAATTTAATGGTTTCTCAAGACGATAAGAAAATATACGATGATAAGGGTAGAATTCAGAGAGAATTCTATATTGGTGATCATGTGTTTCTGAAATTTAAGGCCAATATAAGTTCTCTGAAGTTGGGAAACTGTTCCAAATTGGTAGCTCGTTACTCTGGGACATTTGAAATCCTAGAAAATATTGGTCTTGTAGCTTATATTCTTGCATTACCTACATTTATGGCCATTCATAATGTATTCCATGTATCATTTCTTAAGAATTATATGCATGATGCTAATCATGTTATTGATTGGAATGTGATTCATCTGGAGCAAGAAGGCACTTTTCAAGTGCATTTGATACACATTATGGACCGAAAAATCAAGAAGCTTTGGAATCCTTCCATAGGGATAATAAAGGTCTAATGGAACTGGTATGGTCCTAAGGATGAAACATGAGAGCACGAAGAGGCCATGCAGGTAGAATACCAACTTCTTTTTTAATATTTTTGAAAATCTTGTTGTAATATGTAAATATGGTGCACTGAGGATAGTGCATAAATAAGGGGAGGGGATTGTAATACCCCAAGGCTGAGCCCCTGCTGAATTGTAATTATGTTTATAGGCTGGTGAGCCAAGTGTTTATAAGCTGGGAGGCTTATGTGATGTTAGGCCAGAGAGCCTAGATGCTAAGGGCTAGTGAGCCTATTTTTGTATATGTAAACACTCATATCATTAATATAATACATTGTTGCGTGTAGACCGACCATGAAAAAAGAGAATGGGGGACTAAGCTCCACTAGGAAGGGAAAGGGAAGGGATAAGAGACTTGGGAAAAGGGCTAAGCTTGAAGGCTTAACTCTAAAAGGAATATTATATTATTGTTTCCTAAAGACTATGGTGAGGATAATTGTTTTATCCTAAGTCTCATGGAAGAGGGAATGAATCCAAAGTGGAGAGAAATGAGCTCTAGGAGAGCCATGTGTCAATTAATGTGCATGCAAATATAGGTGAGAAAAGATAGTTTTCTTTCCTATCTTTTCCCACTCACTCATGCACTGAGCCATCCTCTCCATCGTTGACCTCTACATCATTCACAGACCTCTAGAACCTACATCATTTTGAGCTATCCCGTACTTTCCCTATGAAGAACAATGCATATGTACATTTCCTTAGCCCATACTTTGCTTTAACGAACTACTGTTGCTACCAATGTAGTTCCTTGACTGAGCGTGGCTTGTTACCATCATCTATTCTATACCCGAGCTTTGTTGTTTCCATCACACTTACTTGATGGACTTAAGAGATGGGTTGAACAAGCAGGTTGTCATTAATGTGAGGTTGAAGAGGTGGGTTGTTAGGCCTGTGGACTAAAGAAGCAAGTTGTTAGGCCTAAAAAAAACTTTCTCCAGGTGATAAAGGTTGTTGGGGAAGTGATTTTCCCAAAGGGATCTCAACGACATCTATAGTTCTCTGAGAATTATTGTTTGACCTATTGTTGAATCCCTAGAAGGGAAGTGGGGTAGCTGAAGGATCATTGATAAGAGAAGGGGCACACTTCCTGGGTTGGGATAAGCATATGGGGAATGAGAGGCCTATCTTATCCTAGCCTAGGAATCCCTTTAACTAGGTGGAGTTTAGTCCCATATCGGGGCTGACCCACTGCTGAGAGTGATGAGCAGTGTGGTATAATATTGGGAGGTTCATGGAAGGTCTGCATGGAGTTGTTGGTCTTTCATAAAAAGATAAGTACCATCTATGTGTTAAATTGCATGTTTTGTATTTGTGCATGTTTTATTTTTATGAGTTTAGCCTGTATATGTTGTATGTATAAACTTTACCGTTATTTCCACATTTATCTATGTATTAGAAGAATGTAATTGTATGTTAATTTTTATTTGTATAATGTTCTGCATGAGTATTTGAGTGGTATATCCCAGTGGCCTAAGGCTGGGGTGTACTACCAAATAAGTATCATAATTTATCAAGAATGTTTTCTATGAGGTAGCATGGCCCGTCCTGGGTGGCTGGGGATGTTACATGTGATTTACTTTCTGTATGCGTAATTTAGTTTACACAAGTGTGATTTCCTTTTCCTGTAAGTGCAACATTTACTTTCCTCCAATTCAAGTAGTGTATCTTGGTGACTTAATTAAGTATTTTGAGTTCTTGATTTGTGGCATTAGAAGTACTACAACTCCGTAGAAGTTACAACACTACACTTGCATATATGGTGCATGACATTTTGTAAGTAAGATATGACCCCATATTGATAATTAAATGCACAACTCTTCAGTTTCTTACTAAATTAATTAGGAATTAATTGAAAATTCTGTCACCACCTATCACATTATCTTTATCAACAAAATATTTTCTAATTAAGAATTCCAATATGTCATCGATTTCTTCTATTCTTCCAATGTTGTTAGGGGCTTCATTACTCTTTGTTGGTGTCCTTTATTTTTCCCTCCAAACCCACCTTTTGTTCTATCTAGGGAAATCTTTCCATGGATTCCCTGTATCATGACAATATTATCACACCTAAATGATATTTTCCAATATTGAAGGCATTTAGTAAACTTCCACTTCCACTATACAAACTCCATTTCCTCCAACAATCCTTCCCAAAGATCTGTTTCTAGAATTTACATGACTTTCGTGTCCACTTTAGAATGAAAATTTTCTTTGACATCTATGAATTTTCCTAAACCACCTCCCATAGCCTTCAAAGAATATATGTTCCATAATTACTTAGATAGGCCTGTATTTTTTAAACAAGACAAAACTCAAATGCAAGCTAGCCTATAATGAGAAGGTGAAACTCTAGTGTATACTCTACAATCTTATATTATGCCTTCTCTATCCATGAGCACAAAGGACCTTCCGAAACTTGTTTCCCCATAAACTACCTAGTTAGGGAGTTTTCGATTAAATAATATATTTCCTCCATACTGACATCCTCACCAATGACCAATGTTATGCTTTTATTTCTAACTCTAACATACTTTTTCTTACGCTTACTCCTCAAAAAACCTATTCTTGCATGGATCTCCTTCCTCATATCAACTCCTCAACTCCATTGATAATTATACTCCAAAATGAGTTCCAAAATCTTGTCCTAACCTTATTCCTTGCAGTGGAATTGGTTCCCACCCTATGCTTTGTAACTACTTCTATTCGTTGGTATTCTGGAATTTTCTCTCCTTCGCTTTTACTAGTGAAAATAATGTATCCCACACCTCAAATATACCAAAAGTGACATTCTCCGTCATAAAATATCCTTCAACCTCCACAAACGTGAAGGAATGTATCTCCTTTACATGATTTGAGATTTAGTTCCATAAACGTTTCTCCAAATCACAGTGAATGATTGGAACCACCTTATCCACTGGATACTCCACCAAAGGATTTGAATTACCTAAGGTTTTAGGAGGATCTAGGTACTTGTAATGGCCCTTGTTGTTATGACTACATGCGATGCAAAACAAGTGCAATTTTTTCTTTTTAAAGCAGGAAAGAAACAACGACAACAATTAATCAACACAACTTGACGAAGAACACCACTTATGCAATTTAGGAAACAGAAAACAACGAACAATACACCCACAACAAGAAGCACAAGAGTCTGGCCAGGTTTTCATTCACATTATCATTCATGTGCACAATGATCCCCTCATCAGGAATCATGCCGTCACAAGGCGATAGGTGTGACAATAACCATGGAGCAATATAACATATCTTGAATTTACCCAAGAAAAATTCCACGCACTAGGAGACCGAATTATCTGTCAATAAATACACAAACACTATACCCAAGCACCCAATCACAAGTCAACAAGACGCAAGGTGACATCATCGAAATTAAATTACACAACTAACTGAAGGATTTCTTGTTTTCCTACAAGGCAATCATATGTGGTGTACAACCATGACCAACCACCATTTACAGTTCAACTAAGGCACAAGGTGCACAGTAACCAATTGACTATTTAACTATAAAACAATTTAGCTAATAAAACTATTAAACCCTCAACCAATAATCTTGTGCAAGCCATTAAACTATTGCACAAATAAACCATAAAATATTAGATGTTAAACCATTATGACTAAGTGCAAATGTGGGAACCCTTACAATTGCAATTAATCAATTAATCTAATACCATTGCAATTAAGCAACAAATTCAATATCATTGCAGCTATAACCATTTACGAATTAATCTATTGTGGAAAGGTAAAAAAATGATCTATAAGACTGATAAATAAGCAATTACTATATAAAACAATTGATTTATTGTTGCGAAAGTCAAGGGATGATCTGTAAAATAATTAGTATATAAAAACAATTAATTATTGATGCAAAAGTTAAAAGAATGATAAATAACAACTTGAATGGGTTGATGGTTGTGTAATCACTGTTGTCAACATTGCGCTAGATTACACAGTGAGTAACTTGTTACAGCTGAATCCAAACGGAAACCACCACAGGCAAGGTGAAATTAACCAACATAAATACCACCTGCATCGTGGCTATAAAGAAATTATTAAATATGGAAATTTAGAGCGTTCCTGCCAGTCCTCAGACAAACTCTGCTTTGTCAATGACTAGATAATAAAAATTGTTTCTTTGACACTCAACACTATCAAAGGTTGGGAAAAATCAAAGTGACGGTTACAACAAGGCAACGTTCTCATTGTTTTAATCTTGAACTAATGGTTGGATGTTCTAGGTGTGATTGTCGTATTCTTTTCAAGAGGTTGTTGTATATTTATGTTTATTTAGAAATTGAATATATAAAGAATATTTACTACAGACTTTTCAATTGAATAAATAAAGAATATGAATAACGAATATCAAATATTGTCAACCCGCATATATAAAGAATGCCAACGATTGTCATGCGAAATATGCAAGCATGGCAATGATTTATCATACAACCCCTTTTATTTCAAGGAATGCCAAAGATTAGAAAGAATTCCAACAATTAGAAAGAATTCCAACGATTGGACAACACATAATTTATATAGAATATATGTATGGAATATATAAAGAACATCACAATTTGCCTACACGAAAATGTAAAGAACACGAACGAAATGTACATCATAGCAATGATTTGTCAGTCATATACAGAATATTTACTACAAACTTTTCAATTGAATAAATAAAGAATATGTATAAAGATATCAATGATTGTCAACCTGAATATATAAAGAATGCCAATGAATTGTCATACATATTATATAAAAATATCTACAATTGTCATACATATTATATAAAAATATCTACAATTGTCATACAGAACTTTGTGATGAATATATAAAGAATACTTCAACGAATTGTCAATGCAAAAAGAATAACGATATCAACGATTATCATATAGAATCTACAATGCATATCCACGATTGCTAGACAACCCCCTTTACACATTTTTGAGAAATCGGTTATAAGGAGAAATTAGCAAGTATTCAAGTTGCCTTGCTATCCATTAAAAATCAAGGTGAAAACTTATGAAGCGCGATATAAGGACTGCATACTACTTCCAATTCATATTTAAAGATATATAAGAGGATCGTATTCTACAAAGCAGTAAGCAGGGATACCAAGCTAAAGATTTCATCTTCATGGGAAGGAACTAAAGAAGATCAATCGGGTCAAGCGACAATAAGATTCCAGCCATCATACAAATCCATTAAGGAATTAAAGGAAGATCAACTTAAGATTAACTATGAAAAAGAACTCAAACGTTGATTTGAATTCCATTTAAGAAGTGCAAAGGGAGATCAACGAAATAACCAGTGTAAAGGGAGTGAAATTTAAGAAGTGTTTGAAGATTATATCACATGAAAACTAGTAATGAATACATATATAGTAAGCACAAAAATCATTCACGCAGAAGGTAAAAATACAGTAAAGAAACACAACGAATCAACCCAATACACCATTGGGTGGGTAACACAAATTTTCAGAAGAAAGGAACAAAGATATGGCTGAGCAATACGGAGGAAATTTCATTGTACATAGTAAGGAATTGGCTGGGCAAGGAAATTATCTTTCACTTATTATACATGCATAGGAAAGTAGGGCATTTGAATCTAAATATTTAACACTAGAGTGAAAGACATCGATTCGGCTCCTGGCCGACTGCTTAGGCACAGACTAATAACTGAAACGATAAGAACAAAAGATAAAGACACAATTTCCTTGTATTAAAAACAATAGAAACAAAGAGTAAAATAAGTAATGGCCCGAGAACCAAAACACACTCTTCCTTGATAATAATACAATGTAGTAATAATCCCAACCAGAACCAGAAAATGCAATGAAATGCAGTAATAAAACAAAGCTTAGAAACTAAAATTTAGTGAGCCTTTTGCGATTTCACATGGTGCACTATCGCCCGGATAAAAATTCATATGCATAACTAAACAAGTCTTTTCTTTCAGTAGCATCTACACAAGTGATATTTCTACAATAAAGAAATGCAGGAACAAGAAATTTAGCTATTAATTAATACAAATTATGCACATGCGTATCGTATCCAATTGTGAAGAACCGGAAATGAATGTCCTGTGCTCGTGCTCTGTCCAACTCCGTCTTGCTGATGGATGTGACCTCACTGGTACCTCTCATCCAACGCTAGGGGTACTCTTCTTCCCCCTGAGCCCCCTGAGCCGCAAAGGGGCCATGCACACAATACTAGAGAATGCTAGCACCCAACTCTCCTCGCAAGGTCAAGCTACCACTCGTTACCCGAGATGGGTATACCAACTCCCACAAGAGAAAGTTTAGTCAAGATGAAATTTCAAAAGTGTAACATTACACAAGCCATATGTGATCCATACTCCTCCTCTGCCATCTCTTTTATAGAGTTTCTTAGTCATTAGTTTCCCAAACCCTCATTAGATTCCTTTTTCATTTAATTAATTAGGAAAAACCTCCCCCGTACACATGTCGCCTGATCCCCTAGTTGCACTAGAAAATCAATTTTATTAATTAATTAAATATTCCTATTTCCCTCACTCACCTAAAAGTGTTCCTAAAAATGCTCCTCAGTGTCCCATTATGCCCTTACAATTCTTAAATGACTTATGCGTTACTTAATTCCTAGTTGAGTTCATAAATAGAAAGTTCCAACTATAGATTCCTTACTAAGTTAGACATTCCCCTTTCTTTTTAAGTTTCCCCTTTTCTTTAAGTTTCCCCTTTTTCTCAGGTTTCCCCCTTTTCTTTAAGTTTCCCCTTTTTATAACTAAATTTAGAATTAGCAGGTTTAGACAAAAACAACCAAATACCCCTTTTATTAATTAAACCTTTATTAAAATTTCCACTTTAGTTATTAATGCTTGAATTTTCTGATTAGTTATAAAAAGAACCTTTAGTGAATTGAAATTTATAAAAACAACCTTAGTGAATTGAAATTTTATAAAAAGAACCTTAGTGAATTAAAATTTTATAAAAAGAACCTTAGTGAATTAAAATTTCCACTTTAATCCAGTTATATGTCTATTTTTTTTTTTTTGTTCTAAGGTTCTATTTAGGTTTTCAATTCACTAGGCTTGGCGACAGTTCTTAAGAGAAAAATTAATCATTAAACTTTACTTATCACATCATTCATTTTAAGGCTGACCAGGTCCCAAGGAGGCATAGTTTTCTAGGCACTAGGTTTATTTACTTACCAGTTAAAATCACGACGTGCCCTTTAGGATGCACTACGTGCTCCAAGGGTGCCACTCGCCTCCTTTTGTTTTATTTTCGCGACGTGCTCTTCAAGACACACTACGTGCTCCAAGGGTGCCACTCACCTATTTCCATTTTCTTTGTGTAATGTGCCCTTCAAGATGTACTACATGCTCCAAGGGTGCCAATCACCTCTTGCTTGAATTTGGTAGATTTCAAACCCATGGAGTCAATACTCTGTCAGGTGATCTTGTGGGAGACTAAGGGCCTCTAAGTCATAAGGACCTTGCCTTGTTGTGCACCCCTTACAATCATCATGAGTGACTTTCACAATCTATCGTCATGGCATCGCGGGTCTCTTGAATTAGGTAATCATTAACCTACAGTTTGAGTGATGGCGGGAGTGCTAGTAGGTTGTGGCAGGGCTGCTTTCACACCTCTCCCTCAATGTCTATGGTTGTTGTGTGTGACCCCTTTACTCCAAATGTGAGTCAAGTGGGAAAGCTATCGTCAGCCTTCATCCATCAATGAATCATTTCAACAATAATAATCAATCATCATACATCTAATCATATGTACATATGTCACATCAACAACATTCAAACCCTAACAGTCCACTCTGTGACTCAATCCAGAGTCCAAGGGGTTTCATTGATGCCTCTGCATCATCAATGTCCAAAGTCCTACACACTCAGGAGAACCCGATCAATAACACCTGTTTATTTAAATACCACAAAATAACATATCATCAAATCCACAATATATCATAATCATAATCAAAGAAACCAATAGTATAATTACCCGGATCACTTGCACGCAAGAGATAGATGTTACATACACCCCCTCTTGTTTTAAACTTCATCCCAAATTTTCATAGTATGTAAGTGTCGAAATAAAGTGTATCATAGTATCATATGTCTAGCTATCAAACAAAAATGGAATCTGTTGATGCATATCATATGTGTCCTCCCAGGTCGTCGAGTATGGACTATAGTTGTCCCACTGGACCTTGACCTGATCTACTGTTTGACGTCGTAGTTGTCGAATGAGATGATCTAGGGTGAGTATTGGCTCCTCCATGAGCGACCCTCTTTAGATACCTGCAAGGAAGTCATGTTAAAAACATGTGTAGGATCACTAATATAATGTCTCAAAACATATACGTGAAAAACATCGTGCATACACCTCAAAGAATCAGGCAAGGCTAGTCAATAGGCCACGAGCCCCTTCCTTTCCACAATATCGAAGGGTCCTACAAACCTAGGAGAGAGTTAGCACCATTTCCAAACTTGATAGAACGCTTATGCAGTTTCACCTGCAAGAAGACTCAATCACCAACTTCGTAACTACAGTCGATACGATGCACATCGACATAACTCTTTTGTCGATCCTATGCTTCCTTGATCCTTTTTCTTATTGTTTTCATTTGATCTTCCATTTCTTGGATCACTTCTGGTCCCACCAGGACCCTATCCTCAAGCCGATCTCAACTCAAAGGCGTCTGGCATGGTCACCCATACAAAAACTTGAAAGGCGCCATCTTAATGGTGCTTTGATAAATGTTGTTATATGAAAATTCTACCAGTGGAAAGAATTCCTCCCAACACTTCTGTTGGTCCATTACATACATACACAACATGTCCTCCAAGATTTGGTTGGTTCTTTTGGTCTACCCATCTATCTCCGGGTGATATGTCGTACTAAAGTTAAGTTGGCTTCCCAAGGCCTCTTAGAAACTAGTCCAAAATCATCCTGTAAACACCGATCCTCTATCAGACATAATCCTCTTAGGCACGAGATGCAACCTCACAATCTTCGTGATGAAAACTCTAGCTATGTTAGGTGCCTGATACATCGTATGCATGTGAATAAAAGGAGCACTCTTCATCAGAGTGTCGACTAACACAAAAATCAAGTCGTGTCTCCTTGCCTTCAATGGAAATCCAACAATCAAATCCATCGAAATGACCTCCCATTTTGATTCCAGAATAGTGTGTGGCTATATTAATCCCTCCAGATGTCTATGTTCATCCTTCACCTGCTGAAATTCCAGACATCTTTCCACGTAGTTGACTATGTCTGCCTTCATTCCTTTCTAGAAGAATAAGGGTTTAAAGTCCGCCCTCATCTTTGTGACTCCTGGGTGAGCCATGTACACTACTCTGTGAGCCTCATTTAGGATAAAAATTCTCAACTCATTGTTGGGTGGTACGTAAATTTGAATTTTAAATATCAATAATTCGTTGTTGTCCACAGTAAATCCATCGAATTTTGGTACCATGATTGTGTTTTTTTTAATAAAATCCTTGACCTCTTTGTACCATTCATCGTTGCGATGTAAAGTTACGATTTTTCACATAGATTCATCTGAAGAGGCATCACCAAAAAGATGTGTGTTCTCTGAATCAACGCATCCACCACTCTATTCATTGTTCCCTTTATGTAAGTAGTCTCGAAATCGTACTCGCTAATCAATTACTACCAATGTTGTTGTCGCGCATTCAAGTCGCTTTACGTAAATATGTGTTGTAGACCACAGTGGTTCATTTTTAGTTCGAATTTCTGTCCAATCAGGTTGTGTCTCCAAAATCTCAAGGCATAAACTATGCCTAACAACTCCAAATCGTGCGTTGCATAGTTCTCCTCATGCCTTCTCAACTTTCTCGATATGTAAGCGATCACTCAACCATCTTGCATCAAGGCTCCACCTAAGACTTCTTTGGATTCGTCTGTGCATACCAAGAAGTCCACATCCATGTCAGGGACCTTTAACCTTTATTATTGGTGTTGTTTTCAACATCTCCTTAATCCTCCAAAAGTCCTCCATGCATTTCTCGGTCCAAACAAACTTCTTGTTCTTCTTTTGCAATTTCGTAATCGTATTTGTTATCTTTGAAAAACCCTCGATTAATTGTCGATAGTATCCCACTAAACCCATGAAGCTACGAAATTTTGGGAAATTCGTTGGTGCAGGCCATTCCATAATAGCCTCGACCTTTATTGGATCCACAAAAATACCTTCATCGGAGATGACATGCCCTAAGTAGTGAATCTTCAATTTATAAAACAATCATTTAGAAAATTTCCCATACAATTTGTTCTCTCGTAGACACTGTAGTACCAAGCGCAAGTGCCCGTCATGCTCCTCCATCGCCCGAGAGTAAATCAGAATATCATCAATGAATACTTGGATGAACCTGTCCAAGTATTCGTGGAACACCCCGTTCATCAAACTCATAAATACACCTAGGGTGTTTGTCAGTCCAAAAGGTAAAACAATAAACTCATAATGTACAAACCTTGTCTTAAAGGCAATCTTAGGGATGTCATCCTCCTTGATCTGTAACTGGTGATACCCTAATCTCAATTCGATCTTTGAAAACATCATTGCACCCTTCATCTGATCAAATGGATCATCAATCCTTGGAAACCAATACTGGTTCTTGATCATTGCCTTTTTCAATTAATGATAGTCAATTTAGAGTCTCCATGACCCATCCTTCTTCCATATGAAGATAATAGGTGCACCCCATGGTGACACACTTGGACGTCTAATTCCTAGGTCCAACAACTCCTTTAGTTTCATTTTCAACTCCTGTAACTCCAGGGTTGAAATAAAATAAGGCGTTCTTTCTATCGGTTTAGTTCACAGTTTTAGTTTGATGGTAAATTCCAACTCCCTCTCTGACGACATCCTAGGTAACTCCTCAGGGAAGACGTTTGCAAACTCTCTCACCACCGGAAGGTGTTATATACCTTCCTCTACTCCATTCTCATTTAATGAAAGGATCACATAAAGCTTACATCCCTTGTGCATTCTCTTTCATAGCTGGAAGGAAGAGATGAACCTTAGGGAGACTCCTTGGTTCCAACCTACAATCACACATCTTTGTCCCACATAATCAATCAATCTCAACCATTTCGTCTTACAGTTGAGTATCACCTCATGCGATTCCAACCAGTCCATACCAATCACAACATCATAATATCCTAATATCATGGCGTACACGTTGGCCCTGGTGACAAACTTTCCCAGGTCAAGGATACAACCCATAACCTTCCCACCAACCTTTTATTTGGCTCCCGAAGCCATTTCTACAAAGCTAAACTTGTTCTGTTCGACTGCCTTTACCTTAATTATTTTTAGCACTGCCCCTGAAATGAAACTCTATGTAGCATCTAGATCTATCAAAATACTAAGGTTTTGGTCAGCGACGGTACTTGACATATCAATATAGTCGACTGGTGCTCTGCTTGGTGGTTATTCACCAGTGCATGAATCTGATGGGCATTGCCCAAATCTCCCACGATAATGGGTTTGGCTGATCTAGATGCTCTATTCCTCTCTACTGAGAAGTCACACTGGTAATGTGGCTCCCCACATATCCAACACCCTATCTTTGGTCTAGCACTCCTGGTACCCGAAGTAGAAGTCGATAGCCCACCGTCCTGAAACCCTGGTTTGTTTTGTTGAACAGTCCTAAACTGTTGTTGTTGCGGTCAACGTTGTTGCTGGTGTTGTGGTCCTCAGTAAGGAGTCCACTGTTGAAGCACTAGTCACCGAGGTGTAGTGAAAGTGGATCCTCTTTGGAATCCATGATATCCTGGTGAATGTATAGCTGGTGTCTGACACTGTTGCTCACCAGATGAAACCTACCCCGCTGGTCTGGCTAGAGTCCTACACTGACCCCCATTGATAATATCCTCTTCTTATATGAGGGCATTTTGGATAGGATCATGCAAGTTTTGAGGCATCATAATCCTAACCTTTTCCCAAATGTTGACATTAAGGCCAAACACGAACCTGTTAACCTTAAGTTTCTTAGTATTCAGGTGCAGAGCATACCGAAGAAGATCCATAAAATGAGCAGCATACGACTGCCCTGTCTCAAGGCATTGAACTCATTGAGATGACACTCAATGAATTCATCTGACAGATAACTCTCCCATAACCGTTCCTCGAACAGTTCCCATTACACGTCTTCAATGGCCATGTTCAATTGTGGCAGGAGTGTCTTCCACCAAAGAAGAGTGATCCCCTTCAGTTGAAAGACTACCATGTGAACCTTCATGTTGGAGGTATAGTCGTGAAGAAAAAATCACATCGCCATGTTCTCCAACCATGCCTTGCCAGTTGCGCCATCTGGGGCACCAAAGAACTTGGGAAATTTGACCTTCTCGAGTTCGCGGTGAATACTACCAGTATCGACTGGAGCGCACGGTGGACCCTTAGGGGGTGCCAATGCCCTGGCCTCATCTCTATCCAAATGGTTGATCAGTGCCTTAGACATCCTCTGAAAGGACCTCATCATCCCAACCACATCACCCACAACTATCTTTTCTTTCCCGAAAACCTGTTCATCTCCCTAGGGGTTAGACCCCTCAGGTGTGGATGTTATTAGGGGCATCGCGCCTCCTCCCCTAACACCCTGTCATCCTCTAAACATGATTACCTGCATGAATAAAGATCAATTTAATTAGAAACATTACAGACATAAATATAATGAGCGTAAGTCATAGTGATCCCAAGTTGTGAGTCGAACCGGCCCTGATACCATATGTAATGGCCCCTTTCCTTACGACTACATGCAACGCAAAGCAAGTGCAATTTTTTTTTTAAAGAAGGAAAGTAACAACGACAAAAATTAATCAACACTACTTGATGATGAACACCACTTATTCAATTCATGAAATAGACAATAATGAACAATATGCCCACATCATGAAGAACAAGACTTTGGCCAAGTTATCATTTGCATTATCAATCAGGTGCACAATGATCCCCTCGTGATGAATCATGTCATCACAAGGCAATAGGCATGACAATAACTATGGCGCAATATAACATATCTATACCTTACCCAAGCAAAATCCCATGCACTAGGAGACTGAATTATCTATCAATAAATACACGAAGGCTATACCCAAGCACCCAATCACAAGTCAACAAGACGGAAGGTGACATCATTCGAAATTAAATTGCACAACTAACCGAAGGATTTCTTGTTTTCCTACAAAGAAATCACATGTGGTGTAACAACCATGACCAACCACCATTTACAGTTCAACTAAGGAACAAGGCACTCGGTAACCAATTAAATGTTTAACTATGAAACAATTTAGATAATAAAACTATTAAACCCTCAACCAATAATCTTCCACAAGCCATTAAACTATTACACAAATAAACCATAAACCATTAGCTATTAAACAATTATGACTAAGTGAAAATGTGGGAACCCTTACCATTGCAATTAATCAATTCATCTAATACCATTGCAATTAAGAAACTAATCCATTATCATTGCAACTATTACCATTTAAGCAATTAATCTATTGTGGCAAGGCTGAAAAATGATATATAAGACTGATAAATAAAAATTTACTATATAAAACAATTGATTTATTGTTGCGAAAGTCAAGGGTTGATTGTTGGAAATACTAAGACAACTGAGAGGGGGGGGGGTGAATCAACTATTACTGTGCTTAAACAATTTTATGCCTATTGAAATATTATTAATGTTCTCCAAGTGATCATCAAGATTATGCAAGTCATGAATGGTAGAAATAATAAACATCAATCACACATATGATATACACAGAGGAAAATATTCATGAGGAAACCCATAAAGGGAGAAAACCTCTTATTCTTAGAATGATAGGCAATATTTTATGTTATGTAAATCATCTATCTTTGAGAACCTACTCAAAATGAGGCTACAACCTCTTCTTTAACAAGCTGCAACTTGTAGAGAGCACCAACCCTTTGATTTCTCTAGCACCCACTAGAAGGAAGCACCAACTCCCTGACTGTTCCAACACCAATTGGATGGATGCACCAACTTCCAATCACACATGCACCAACCTGTATAACAAAGAACAATGGTTCTCCCTTGAACCACCCTACCTCCCTGGTTTTTTTGGCTACAACCAGATGGAAGCTACAACTCCCTGTGTTCAAGCACCCACATGAAACTCTGAGGAAAACAGTCCTCCCTAGCACCACCCTACCACCCTAAGATATAAAAAAATTTGTTGTGTCTCTGATATGGTCTGTTACAACTCCATGTCTCCTCTACCTTCTTCAGATTCTATGCTCTGTTCCGCTTCTTGAAATTTCTTCTTGTATGATTTGCTCTTTTTCTTCCTGTGGACCATTCCACTCTGTCCAGCTTCTCTTTCACATTTTTATGCTCTGCGCTGCCTCTGCATTCTTTACACTATTCCTTTGATCTCCAATTCCGATGCTACAACTCTTCTCTGTTCTGCATATCTTACTCACGCCGACTTCTCTGCCTGATCATCATTCAAACTCTTCATCTTCTCTAGTGGTTATTTTGAATATGTTCATCATTAGAGGGTGTTATCCTGATATTATTTTGCTTCTTTGGCAGTCACAACTCTTCGTCTTCTCTAGTAGTTACAGTCAGTTGTTTTTGGATTCTTTGGATTCTAAGCTCCTTCCTTCACGTGACCACTGACGGTGACCAAACACCTATTCAAAATGTGCTTCCCGATTTCGTTCTAGTGAGCACTAGCTCCATATCTTGATATGACCTTGGGCAATTATCTCATGTGACCATGAGATTTCGGGCGTGTCCAAAGGTGGTTTGTATCAAAATACTTTTTTCCCTGCAATTTACCTCGAGCATCCACATGTCCTTTTTCCAAAACCATGGTTTCTATTGCGGCCCACCTTTATATTTTTAAGGTTCGCACATCTTCAATCCCTGCAACATGACGGGACCATCGATCTCATGATCTTGACAGTGCTCCTGAAAGAACGGTTCAGATTTGTTCTTTCACGATCTGCGGATCAGATATAACCTTCCTAAATCAACGACTATGATTTATTTCGTGATCCAGGCTTTAGGGGTTTCAAATATCAAACCTTGCTTTTCTCCGTATGTCAATATTCCAGAGTTGATTCCACTGACGCATGTTCCTCTTAGATCAATGGTTGAGATCTCCTTCAGGTCTCCCGATTTCAAAGATTTTGAATCTCAACTTATCGTTTCTTCTTACTAGATATCTTCTGAAATGAAAGATCTTCTGACATCTGTCCTCCTTAATCCAACGGCTATCCTCCACTCCAGGACTTCATTCTTTTCGACTCTTTGGTGCTTCGCTTTTCTATGAATGCTTTCACCCAGATTCAATGATCTATTGACATGTACCCTCCTTCAGGATCAATGGCCAGGGTCTTCTTTGGGTCTTCGGTGTTCAGAACTTTAGGCTAATCACTGTTTCATTCTCCTCTGGGGTGGTCACCTGTTGAATAAGTCATAGATGATGGAGACTACTTGCTATTAGTTAACACTTCCACTTACACTGTCCTTCCACTGAACTAGATCAAAAGTTGAGAATGCACCTGAAGTGATCTTTAGATCGGACGCCTAAGAGAGACCTCAGACCTTTGTCCTTTAGGACTTCGGGACTTTTGACATTTGTTGGATGAAAATAAATCTCTCAGAGTGATGTAGCTTTCTTACATCACTTGTTGACATGGCATGAGCCAATTTCCTCTTGACACTTGTCATAATCTAATTATGCCATGTGTACTTGTTGATGTGGTCTTCTACATGTCCTTGCTGATGTGGTTTGCTGACGTGGGTGAGACGTGTAGGCAGTGTAGTGGAGTCTGACGTGTAGCAGGTAGTGGAGTGTGACGTCCGAGTGCGGAGATGGTATGTATGAGTGGTTTGGTGGTTTACGCGGAGCAGGGGGTTAGGCGGTAAGTGGTAATGAGTGAGAGGGGTTCGAGTTGATAGGAAGGTGACACGTATGAGGGTCCCACATGGAAAATTCCACCAACTTGGAACCCCCCCATGGTTAAAGGCAGAAAAGGTTGGGGTAGTCCAATATGCCCCATCGACCGTAGATCTGAGTGCCTGATTATCGACTGCTGAGATTAGTGCACCCTTCTTCTAAATTATCCTGTCCCTCCACTTTAGAATGACCTGATAGATGAAATTTACTATGGATCTCTATCTCTCTAGACTTCGAGGATTTCAAATCTCAAACTGTTCTCCCCGTTTATCCTATCCTTCACTTAATTTGATCCGACAGTCATGAAGACTCTCGAAGCAGATCCATGATCAAGGATTTTGATCCGGATCACGTTTCTATACTGTGCTTTCTCTTCTGAGCTTCAATCTCTGCATACATTTTTCTTCTCCTCCTAAGATTATGCATTTCCTATTTTTCATCCTCATTGTTGTTCTTTCCATCAATGAGAAGCACACGCTTCCTGTAAAACATGCCAACAATCTCCCCCTTTGGCATTGATGGAAACCATGAAAGGATGCACTATTCTTCTTAGACCTCCAACTGTAGGATCCAAACCACACCTTTTCTCCCCCTTTGACATCAATGTCAAAGAAAACATTCTCCCCCTGAGCTATTGCAATGCTTTTCGGAGGTATCAGATATTCAACTGACATATACTCCCCCTGACAAGATGGACTCTCTTAGTTTGATAATGGGTTCATGCCCAAGTTCGGGCGTAGACATTCAAACTGAGCTTTTGCAAGTAGTTTAGTGAAGATATCAGGAATCTGATCTTTGGATGGAATATAATGCAAAGAAATAATAGTGTTGGTCACTTGTTCCCTCAAGAAGTGATACTTGATGGGTATATGCTTGGTCTTGGAGTGAAATACAAGATTCTTTGACACACTAATTGCACTAGTATTATCACAATGAATTGGGATTGGTGCAGTATATTTTACCTCCAAGTATGCAAGTGTCTATATCATCCACAATACTTGAGTATAGCAAGTGGCAACTGCAATGTATTCAACTTCTATAGTCGATAAGGAAATGGAACCTTGCTTCTTGCTCAACCATGCTACAAGAGAATATCCTAAGAAGAATGCACCTCCACTCATGCTTTTCCTTTCATCCATGCAGTTATCCCAATAAACATTTGAATATACTATTTTATCACATAAATCTTTCTAAGGGCTATAGGGAAACCCAATCCTTTTGTTGCGTGGGTATCGGTATCGATTTCAAAGCGCACCTTTCAAAGCGACCCACTTCAAGCTCAAAATGAAAGCAACAAGAGAGATCATCTTTCAACAGTTGAGATCCAATCAGGAAGATCATATTGACAGTGGGAAATATTGCGGAGGAGATTCCATTCGAAGTTTAGATTTGCAGTGCTCAGGCGATCGGGATCATAAATTTTCATGAAGTTTAACGTCAAACAGAGGTCCGAGGTTGCAAGGTCAATCCTAGCTGTTGGGGCTAGGAGGATAGGTGCCAATAGATGAGCAATTCGCTGACTCGAAACTTGGGAGGTGTAGAGGCAAGAGTTATTAGAACTTGTGAAGTCTGAAGTCGTGAAAAGATCACAGTCATTGACCAAAGGAGGGATCTGGACCGTAGATTTGGTCTCGAGGAACTTGCAAGTTTAGGAATTGGAAGAAGGGAGGTAAGATAAATTTCGACTTCATGAAACGTGAAGTCCCAAAACTCTCAAAAGTTGGTCCCACGGTCATAGTATGAGGTCACATTGAAGAAGGGGTAGGGCATAGATTCAATGAAGCATGAAATGAGAAATAGATTTGGGTCATCCAATCCAGAGGGATGCGTGGCACTAGATCCGAGAAGTCACAATTTAGCGAATTGGAGGCCTTATCATGGAGCATGATGCAAGTTCGCGAAATGCAAAATCACAAAGCATCTAGGGATTGGGCCCATGATCATAGCCTGTGGTCATATTGAAAGAGGGGCCATAAAGAAGGGTAAGCACCTATTGATTGGATGGCGACTGAGATTTTTGAGGAAGCAATCGTGGTCATCAAATTCAAAGCGAGTCCAACCGTTGATCTGAAAAGGCCTTTTCGCAAGTTTGTGCATCACAATACTTGGAATCAAGTGGAGTGGAGACTCCCAAAATGAGAAATTGTGAAGCACTTAGGAGCTAAGTGCCAGGTTGTGGCCCGAGGTCACATGGTGAAGAGGCTGACACCAGGAGCTCTGGGAGCATGAAGGAAGGGGTGTCGATTTCATAGAGATCTACATGACCTTGAGGCACCAGGATTGACTCGAAAAAGGTCTGGGGCACTGCCTGGAATAGTCTGTGGGGCGTTAAGCCTCATCCCCTTCCCGATGAAAGCAATTAATGGAAGGCAGGTTGGGTGGTTGAAACCTCGACTCATTTAGTAATTAGAAGTTTGGAAGACCTGGCCATGGGGACTGAACCGTCAACCCGTGGTACTCCTGCAAGCAAATTTTCCTACAAAATCCATATCGATCTGAACTTGCGTATGATAGAATAATGCTTACATAGTCTGACAGATAAGATGCAGATGGAAAGACTTGAATGTAGGGGTCCGATCATGCTCATGGTAGTGGTGAATTGTTCTGAGTATAAATATTTAGTTTTGATATTTTGTTAAGGTCATCAAATGGTTGAGAAGAGATCCCTATTTTTTAATGTTTTGATGCCAGAACTGTTCTCTGGTTATGTATCATATTTGAGAATTTCATATTAATAGAAGTCAACCTCTTTTCATCTCTTTGTAAAACCCATGCTAAAACAATTGGGCATGGAGGATCCAGTCGAGGGTTGTTATGTTGTTGTAATGTAGGTTTGATTGCAGTAGTATCGTGACTAGTTTTAGTTAGCTTCCTTGTGATATTTTCCCTCTTACATTGAATGACTCAGGCATGGAGGATCCATTTGATTTGCTGCAGTTGCATGGTGATGTAGGTTTGATCATTGTTTTGTTGTGACTATGTCGTTTGGACATATTTGAGTGTCTGAAACTTGATCTTAAGAGTGATCTTGAGTCTAAGTTTTTCTTCTCCAAGCTGCTTGAAGGCCTGATGACCATAGCAGTATTTTCCACCTTTCTTACTAATTCTTCCCTCTTCTCACACTTAAACTCAATTCACTAACTGAATTTAGTTGTGGCCCTCACTTCCCTATGCATTTCTTGTCTAGTTATGTGTTGAACATCATTCATCATATTGAGTTTTGTCCATTGAACTCCATTCATATAAAACTAACATCCACCAAAAACTATGATGGGTACTGGGCTTATCCTCCCTCAATATGAGGGTGACTTTCAGTGCTAACATTATTGGTTCCATTGTCGAGGAATGAATTGAAGACTTTTCCTTGGGATAGAACGACAACGAGCTTCTGATTATGAAGGTGCATCAGACATCAGAACCATTGAAGATTGCAGCTTGAACCTGGCAACTCCACAATCGAAGACTCCACTGGGGAGGATCATGTTGACAGAAAAATGACCATACTGAAGGGAAAGACCAGGTATCATTGTATGAGTTTTCTTCATGAAATCATGTTCTTATTTATCAGCTCATTTCTCTCTTTCCCTACACATATGAAGAGGATTATCCTCTTCTTTTTTTATTCAGATGGCAATGAGCCTTCCTTTATTAATCCATCCTTGGAAGATGAAGACATGCCCTCTTCTTTTTTTGTAGATGTTGATCCTTTGTCTTCACCTTAGCCTATTCATAAAAGAGATATCTGTATTGCATATCCTCTTGAAATTGACCACCCTTGTACCCCTGAGTAGATTGAAAATGATTCACAGCCTTCTCAGATCTCATAACCCCCTGTTATTTTTGTTGAACCTTCCCATCCTCTTGTTGAATCCCATATTCAGCCCACAAGTTTTCAAGATAAGATTAGAGAGAGGTTGTTTAAGCCTCTAAGGCTGCCACATCACCTACATCACTATCCTCCTTATTCCTTTGAGTATCTTCCTCGATTTTCTAGGGAGGATCATGTTACAACTAAGAGGAACTTGGGGGGATTTGAGAACTTTATTGATCAGTTTGATATCGTTCATGATGATGTTACCATGAGGTTGTTCTCACATTCCCTGTCTGGAGATGTTTCTTTGTGGTTTAGATGTCTGGAGGCCAGTTCTATTTGTTCCTGGACCGAGCTATGCCATGCTTTTTTAAAGTGTTGGGGTGAGAAAAAATCCCTTGATCAATACTAATTTGAGTTTAATGCCTTGAGGAGAGGGGAAGAGGAAGCCTTGGTTGTCTTCAACAAGAGGTTTTATAGTGTTTATCATAGTATGCCTATGGAGATCAGACCCACAGAGACTACTGCCATGGTATACTATGTCATG
This sequence comes from Picea mariana, assembly GCA_032191745.1. Taxonomy (NCBI): domain Eukaryota; kingdom Viridiplantae; phylum Streptophyta; class Pinopsida; order Pinales; family Pinaceae; genus Picea; species Picea mariana. Next base: position 300,062 of record JASDQU010739027.1, read on the forward strand.
GCTCAACATCCATAGCTTGTCCTTCTTCTGAGAGAAAGGAAATATTCATTGTTAATACATCTGTTTGAATATGTTGTAGAGGTCGAAGAGAACATCAGGGCTAGCAAGTGGGTTCATAGGCGAGCATATCTTGAAAATTTTCATGTACAAGAGAAAGAAGACTGTCAATCTGTTTCAGATTCTGAGCAAGAAGATAGTGAATATGAATCAAATCCAGAACAACAACAAGGAAGTAGGTATGATTCATAGTTGAAATAAGCTTCTTCAATAGTTGTAGATTTTTTGATGGGCAGGAATGCATATAGATCTTATGATCAGTTTCCAGAACATTTTGAGCATGTAGTAGTAGCTTATTGCATATATAATTGTGTGTTCTTGTATGATCATAGTTATGATGTTCTATATCCTACTACACCATTATCTTATGACCAATCTTATGAAGAAGAGACTACAATCGTTGATGATAAAGAGTTGGTTTCGAAAGAACAAGGAGGAAATTTATTCTCAAGAAGAGATAATTTTACAGAGAATCAACCTGGTCTTCTAAAGCAGGCAGGATTATGTCACATTATTCATGATCTCGTGGCCATATACATGGAGTCATACATTTCAGATTTTCTGAAATTTTGAAATTGCATTACTTCACCAATTCTCACAGGTGAGTATGGTGTTATAAAAGATTTCCAATACCACACTATCCACACTATAGATCCTTTTCCTTTATACATTAAGGAAAAGCATTGTGTGGAAATCAACCATCCTAGGCCTGCAGAAGATGTTGATCAACAGATCGAAGAGAAAATCTTTCCCATGGGTCATATTTATGATGATTATGAAGCTAACCCTTGGGAGAGCCATGAAGAAGAAAAAGAGAAACATGAGGAGCATTTTATCGCTTTCCTAGATCCTGTCACTGAACAACCACCACCTGGGATCAATCAGCCTGCATCATCCTTTCACCCACTTGCACTTGCCAGAGACATTCATCCTTGCATGAGTAGTTGTGGAGCAGACCAGGATTTTTGCTACAGATTTTCTGGAGTTTTCTTCTTGGCCTATGAGCCAGTGGAATAACACATGGAGCTGCATTTCCTTCATGCATTCGATCCGCCTAGAGTTATCTCAACTTTAGCCTTTGGAGGAAAGATGAAGGATGTACAACCCTTCTACTGTCATGGTTGCATCATCTATTAGTAGTCACTAACATAGTAGAGGAGCTTCCAGTTAGGAAGTTACTTGAATGGCTATGTTGGAAATTTTATTTCACCTAGCACTGTGTAAAAATCAATTAGTTTAGGACTATACATAAATAATCTCCTTGGAGCATGTGTGTTTATTTTCAATTTTACTTATCGGCTTGTATTTTTCATCATGATGTTTTGAGCTTGACTCAATATACCAATAGCTAAGGCACTAGAATTGCACGTTCTTGGCAGCTCGCAGGGAGCATGCCATCCCCTGTGGAGCCAAATGTTATTACATAAATATGTCTAGGGCCGCATGGTGACCCAATCCTTTTCTTGCATGGGTATCAGTATCGATTTCAAAGTGCACCTTTTAGAGCGACCCACTTCGGGCTCAAAATGCAAGTAACAGATGAGATCAACTTTCAACGATGAATATCCAATTAGGCAGATCAGATCGACAGTGGGAAATATTGTGGAGGAGATTCCATTTGAAGTTCATATTTGCATCCCTCAGGCGATCGGGATCATACAATTGTGCGAAGTTTAACGTCAAACAGAGGTTTGAAGTCATGAGGTCAATCCTAGTCATTGGGGATGGGAGGATAGATGGAAACAAATCAACAGTTCGTTGACTCAGAACTTGGGAGGTGCAGAGGAAAGAGTTGTTATAACTCACGAAGTCCGAAGTCGCGAAAAGATCACAACCATTGATCAAAGGAGGGATCTAGATCATAGATTTGGTCCTGAGGAACTCACAAGTTTGGGAATCGGAAGAAGGGAGGTAAGGTAACTTTTGAATTCATGAAATGTGAAGTCCTGAAATGCTCGAAAGTTGGGCCCACGGTCATAGTCCAAGGTCACATTGAAGAAGGGGTAGGATGCAGATTCAGTGAAGCATGAAATGATAAATAGATCTAGGCCATCCAATCTAGAGGGACACGTGGCGCCAGATCCGAGAAGTCACAATTTCATGAATCAGATGCCTTAGCATGGAGCATGAAGCAAGTTCATGAAACGTGAAATCACGAAGCACCCATGGATTGGGCCCATGATCATATCCCATGGTCATATTGAAAGCGGGGCCATAAATAAGGGTAAGCGCCTATTGAGCGGCTGGAAACTGAGATTTTCGAGGAAGCAATCGTGGCTGTCAAATTCAAAACGAGTCCGACCGTTGATCTAAAAAGGCCATTTCACAAGTTCGTGCATTGCGATACTTGGAATTNGGAGTGGAGACTTCCGAAATGTGAAATTGTGAAGCACTCGAGAGCTAAGCACCAGGTTGTGGCCCGGGGTCGCATGGTGAAGAGGCTGACACCAGGAGCTCTGGGAGCATGAAGGAAGGGGCATCGATTTCACAGAGATCTGCATGACCTCAAGGCGTCAGGATTGACTCAAAAAAGGTCGGGGGCACTGCCTGGAATAGTCCATGGGGTGTTAAGCCTCATCCCCTTCCTGATGAAAGAAGTTAATGGAAGGCAGGTTAGGTGGTTGAAACCTCGACTCACTTAGTAATTAGAAGTATGGAAGACATGACCATGGGGATTGAATCGTCAGCCCATGGTACTCCTGTGAGAAAATTTTCTTGCAAGACCCATACCAATCTGAGCTCACGTTTGACAGAAGAATGCCTACAAAGTCTGACAGAGAAGACACAAATGAAAATCCTTGAATGCAGGGGCCTGATCATGCTCCTGGTAGTGGTGAATTGTTCTGAGTATAAATAGTTAGTTTTGATCTTTTGTTAAGGTCGTCAAATGGTTGAGCAGAGCTCCCTATTTTGTAATGTTTTGATGCCAGAAATGTTCTTTGGTTATGTATCGGATTTGAGACTTTCAAATTAATAGAAGTTAACCTCTTTTCATCTCTTTGTAAAAAGTATACTAAAACACTCGGACATGGAGGATCCAATTGAGGGTTGTTATGTTGTTGTAATGTAGGTTTGATTGTAGTGGTATCGTGACCAGTTTTATTCAGCTTCCTTGTGCTCTTTTCCCTCTTACACTGAAAGGCTCGGGCATGGAGGATCCAATCGAGTTGTTGTAGCTGCATGGTGATGTAGGTTTGATCATTTTGTTTTTGTGACTATGTCATTTGGACATATTTGAGTGTCTAAAACTTGAGCTTAAGAGTGATCTTGAGTCTGATTTTTTCTTCTCCAAGCTGCTTGAAGGCCTGATGCCCATTGAATTCTTGTCCACCTTTCTTACTAAGTCTTCCCTCTATTCACACTTAAACTCAATTCACTAAATGAAGTTAGTTGTGGCCCTCACTTCCATGTGCATTTATTGTCCAGTTCTGTGTTGAATATCATTCATCATATTGAGTTTTTTCCATTGACCTCCATTCATATAAAACCAACATCCACCAAAAAATATGATGGGTAATAGGCTTATCCTCCCACAATTTGAGGGTGAATTTCAATGCTAACAGACTGATCATTGAAAATTTTGATTCCTAAGATACCATAGGCCATATTTCATCGTTCCTTTAAAATATTTGAATATTCTTTTGACAGCTATCAAATGACTCTGTTTAGGTGAAGACTAATACCTTTCTACCATTCCAACAACATGCATTATGTCTGGACGATATGTTGTGATGTACAACAAGATTCATATCATATACATATATGAACTCTGATCAACATTAGGTGAGTCGTAATCCTTTCTTAGCTTGCATCCAGTGAAGATAGGTGTGCTCACAGGTGTAGAATCTTCCATTTGAAACCTTTTCAATATTTCTCTTAGATATTTCTCCTGAGAAAGAAATATTCCTTCAAACCTCTGAGTAATTTGCAAACCGAGAAAAAATGAAAATTCCCCTATCATAGACATTTCAAATTCAGACTGCATGGAATAAGAAAACCATTGTACCAATGAAGCATTATTACTTCCCAAGATGATGTCATCTACATAGACTAAAACAATGAGAAAATGATTATCTTTTGTTTTGATATATAGATTGTTTTCAATTGTTCCTCTCTTGAACCCTTGGTCTTGAATATACTTATCTAGTATGTAGTACCAGGCACGATTAAAATATTGTTTCAACCGATATAAGGCTTTCTTCAGCTTGTAGACAAAGTCAGGGTTATCCGACAGTTGGAAACCTTCTGGTTGTTCCATATAGACTTCTTCTTTTAGATCTCCATTTCGAAAAGATGACTTGACATCCATTTGATAGACTTTAAACTTCTTATGACAAGCATAGGAAAGAAACATTCTAATAGTTTCTAATCTTGCTACGGGCGTAAATGTTTCATCAAAATCCAGTCCTTCTATTTGAGCACACCCTTTGTAGACCAATCTAGCCTTGTTTCTTACAATATTTCCTTTCTCATTCATCTTATTCTTAAACACCCATTTGGATCCAATTACATTCTTATCTGCAGGTCTAGGAACAAGCTCCCAAGTATTGTTCTTCTCAATCTGATCCAGTTCCTCACTCATTGATTTTAACCAATTTACATATTTACTGGCTTCATTAATGTTCTTGGGTTCCACCATGGATATGAGGGCTATATGTGATTGCTCAGTGTCTTTGATTATCCTTCTCCTAGTTTGTACACCTTTGTCTTTTTCACCAATTATATGACTTGCAGGATGATTCTTTTGAGTAATTCTGGAGGAAGGATTTGATGATGTCTGGAGATTTGAGTATGCATGAGTATTTGTATCTTCATCTGACTCAGAGTATTCTCTTTCTGATTCTTGGACCTGTTCATCTTCAATTTCAAATATATCCTCTGTTGTTGATTTAACACTTCTTACATCTCATACATGGATTTCTTCATAAAATTTTATGTCAATACAATCAACCAGTTTATGCAGCCTCTTATTATATCATCTGTATCCTTTACTATCTGTAGCATACCCTAACAAGATACCTTCATCAATCCTGTCATCATATTTTCCAAGGTTTTCATTAGTATTCTTTATGTAGCACTTACTCCCAAAGACTTTTAAGTGTTTGATTGAATCATGTCTTCCATACCACAATTCATAAGGTGTCTTGTCACTGTGTGGCCTAAGGTGAGCTTTGTTAAGAATATGGACTGTTGGGTGTATTACTTCTACCCAGTAGGTTTGACCAATGTTCTTCTCATTCATCATTGATCTGGCCATTTGCTGAACTGTTTTGTTTTGCTTCTCAACTACTCCATTTTGTTGTGGAGTTCCTGGGATTGTGTATTCTCTCTTGATCCCATGTTTATCACAGAATTCCTTGAAATCACTTGAAATAAATTCTCCTCCTCTGTCTGATCTTACTACCTTTAACCTGTTGCCTGTTTGATTCTCAGCTAAAGCCTTAAATATTTTAAATTTCTCAAATGCTTCATCTTTTTCTTTGAGAAAAGCAACCCAAGTGAGTCTGGAGTAATCATCAATGATCAGCATGAAGTAATTTTCTTTTCCTTTGCCTTGCTATCTTGATGGTCCACAATAATCCATTTGAACTAATTGGAGTGGTTTCTTTGTTGAGGTAGAGCTCTTGGATTTAAAATATGTCCTGGTTAGCTTTCCTACTTGGCAGGGTCTACACACAAAATCTTGTGGCTTTGATATTCTTGGAAGATCTTTCACTGCCTCAAGATTTTTGAGCTTGATTAAGTGGTCAAAGTTTAGATCTCCAAGTCTCTGATGCCATAACCATATTTCATTATGTTTTCTTATATGACACTCTTCTCTATCTTCTTTCAACACATATACATTATTATATGTCTTTATGCCTTTAGCCACCACTTGTCCTAAGTTTACATATTTTATCTTACAATCTTTGGAAGTGAACACCACTTCACATCCTTTGTCACACATTTGACTTACACTGAGAAAATTATGTTTTAGCCCATCTACAAGCAGAACATCCTGGGATTTTCCTTTTCCATTACTCAAACTCACCATCCCTTTACCCTTGATTTTACTCGGTTCATCATTTCCAAAGGTCACATTTCCTATTTTTCTTTTACTTACAGACATAAAATTATCTTTATCTCTAGTCATGTGCTTGGAACATCCATTGTCTCTATACCAGGGGTCCTTTTGTTTTTGATCTGAAAGTACTAGACCAAATTTTTCACTATATTTCTTTTTCCATGTGTTGGAATTTCTAGCTAGCGGTTTTATCCATGGATCTGCTTTGTAATTCTTCATATGGCAATTTGCAGCTTTGTGTCTGAAGTTATGAAAGTTATAGCATTTGAGTTCATTGTTCAATAGGTCAAAGTGATTGGTGCAACTTTTTATACTCATTGGTTGTTTAGTTGTATGTTGCAAAGATTGTGTATTTCTTGATCTCCTCAATTGCATGTCTCTAAACTTAATTTGACAATTTACAATCTTATGACCAAAATTAGAGCAGTAAAAACAGTAACCATGGAAGAAATTTTGGTACCTGAAGGATGGCCTTCTTCTTGGAATTTGTTGCTACATATTCTAATATCCTTTTTTTTATTATCAGGGATTATCTTATCTTTATTAGATGTTGGTGGCAAAGTATTCACATGGTCCGATTGTCTGTTGACTTGGAACTTGATCATATTTACTGGCTCTTTGATTTCTAGCTCTTTTCTGCTTGAGCCACTTACATAGCCTAAACCAGTCTTCAAAAAACGAGATCTTTGTTTTCTCAGAATGTCGTTTAGTTCTACTGAGGCTTTAATGCTTGGAAGATTTTGGAGATACAATGCTTTAAACTTCTCCATCTCTTTTCTGGTTTTTACTACCTCTTCTTCCAAGGCTTCACATCTTGCCTTTTTCTTTGATAACTGTTGTTTCATAATTTCCTCTATTTTTTTTGCCTCTTCTAATTCCACTTTTAGCAGGGCAAAGTCTTCATCAGGTTTTTTACTATCTCTCTCGAACTGTATCAACAATTGTTTTTGATTTTTCTTCTTAAATTTGAGTCTAGCAATTTCTTCTAGGGCACTGAACAGTTCTCCTTCCAATTCAACCACAACTTCTTCATCATTAACATCACTTCCTGTGCTTTTATTATCATAATCCTCTTTGGCCATAAGCATAAATTCATTAACCTTATATTCACAAGAAGAATCACTATCTGAGTCTCCTTAAGAGTCATCATTGTTTACACATAAAATTTTATTTTTACCAAATCTCTTGGATTTGTATTTCTCTTCACCTTCAGAGTTCTAGTCCTTCTTCTTGTGTGGAAACTTAGATGCAAACTGACCTATCTTTCCACAGTTAAAACATTTGAAGGGAAAGTTTCCTTGGTACTTGCCTGATCCTTTCTTTAGTCTTCTCTTGCTTCAATTTCATCAAGCTCAGAATCCTCATTATTATCTTCTTTAAATGATGCTTCTCTAGAGGTGGGTTTATCTTTATCTATCCTCATTTCATAAGCAATAAGAGTTCCTAGAAGTTGATCAATAGACAAGATATTAAGATCATTCAGTTCTTCTATTGCAAAAACTTTTGGATTAAATCTATTAGGTAGAGATCTTAAAATATTTTGAACTAAAAATGGATCTTCAATCTTCTCACCAAGACCCTTCATGGAATTCACAAGGACCTCAACTCTTAAGAAATATTTATTAACTATTTCATCCTCATTCATATTTAGTTGTTGAAATTTCAATCTATATGTCTGAAGTTTGGCATCTTTTACTTTCTCATTTCCTTCATAACTGTTAATGAGTTTATCCCACATCCCTTTGGCAGAATCAAGATGCATTACCTTTACAAATTCAACTTCAGCAAGCCCACTCACAATAGAATTCATTGCCTTTTCATTGAAGCTAAATTATAACTTATCATCTTTGGAAGCTAGCACAACAGGTTTTATATATCCAGACTCTACAACATCCCAAACAACAACACCTAAGGCCATAATGTATGTTCTCATTCTAACCTTCCAGAAAGAAAAATTTGTTCCATCAAACTGAGGAGGCTTATTGGTTGAATTTCTTTCATTACTTGTCATGTTTAAGCTTATTGGTCTACCTTTGGCTAAAAGGAACCTGCTTTGATACCAATTGTTGGAAATACTAAGACAACTGAGAGGGGGGGTGAATCAGTTGTTACTATGCTTAAACAATTTTATGCCTATTGAAATATTATTAATGTTCTCCAAGTGATCATCAAGATTATGTAAGTCATGAACAACATAAATAATAAACATCAATCACACATATGATATACACATAGGCAAATATTCATGAGGAAACCCATAAAGGGAGAAAACCTCTTCTTCTTAGAATGATAGGAAATCTTTTATGTTTTTTATATCATATATCTTTGAGAACCTACTCAAAATGAGGCTACAACCTCTTATTTAACAAGCTACAACTTGTAGAGAGCACCAACCCTCTGATTTCTCTAGCACCCACTAGAAGGAAGCACCAACTCCATGATTGTTCCACCACCAACTGGATGGAAGCACCAACTTCCAGTCACACAGGCACCAACCTATATAACAGAGAAAAATGGTTATCCCTTGCACCATCCTACCACCCTATGTTTTTGGCTGCAACCATATGGAAGCTAAAACTCCCTGTGTTCAAGTACCCACTTGAAACTCCGAGGAAAATAGTCCTCCCTAGCACCACCCAACCACCCTGAGATAAAAAAATTTTTACTTACTTGTTGTGTCTCTGATATTGTCTTTTACAGCTCCATGTCTCCTCTGCCTTCTTCATCTTCTATGATATTTTTCGCTTCTGCTTCTTTCTTCTTCTATGCTCTGCTCTTTTTCTGCCTGCGGACCATGCCACTCTGTCCAACTTCTCTTTTTCATTTTATGCTATGTGATGCCTCTGCATTCTCTACACTATGCCTCTGATATCCACTTCTGATGCTACAACTCTTCTATGTTCTACATATCTTACTCATGCCGAGTTCTCTGCATGGTCATCATTCGAACTCTTCATATTCTCTGGCGGTTATTTTGAATATGTTCATCATTAGTGGGCGTTATCTTGATATTATTTTTCTTCTCTAGCAGTCTCAACTCTTTTTCTTCTCTGGTAGTTACAGTCAGTAGTTTTTGTCTTCTTTGGATTTTAAGATCCTTTCCTTCACGTAACCATCAGTGGTGACCAAATGCCTATTCAAAAGGCGCTTCTTGATCTCAATCTATTGAGCGCTAGCTCCATTTCTCGATATGGCCTTAGTTGATGATCTCATGTGACCATGAGATTGCGGACGCGTCCAAAGGTGGTTTGTATCAAACTACTTTTTTCCCTGCAATTTACCTCGAGCCTCCCCGTGTCCTTTTTCCAAAACCATGGTTTCGATTGTGGATCACCTTCATATTTTTAAAGTTTGCACATCTTCAATCCTTGCAATGTGATGGGACTATCGATCTCATGATATTGATGGTGCTCCTGAATAGGCAGTTCAGATTTTTTCTTTCATGATCTGTGGATCAGATCTAACCTTCCTAAATCAATGACTATGATTTATTTCTTGATTCAGGCTTCGGGGATTTCAAATCTCAAACCTTGCCTTCCTCTGTACATCAATCTTCCAGAGTTGACAATCCACCGATGCGTGTCCCTCTCGGATCAACGGTCGAGATCTCCTTTGGGTCTCCGGACTTCGAAGAATTCGAATCTCAACTTCTCGTTTATTTTGACTGCATATATTCCAAAATGGAAAATCTGTTGACATCTATCCTCCCTAATCCAATGGCTATCCTCTACTTCGAGACTTCGGCCTTTTCGACTCTTCGACACTTCTATTTCTATGAACTCTTTCACCTGGGGTCAACGATCTATTAACATGTACCCTCCTACACGATCAATGGCTAGGTTCTTCTTCGTGTCTTCGGTGTTTGGGACTTTAGGACTTTAGACTAATTGTTGTTTCATTCTCCTTCGGAGTGATCACTTACTGAATTAGTCATAGGTGGTGGAGACTGATTTTTGTTGGTTAACACTTCCACTTACACTGTCCTTCCACTGAACTAGATCAATGGTTGAGAATGCACCCAAAGTTATATTCAGATTAGACGGTTGAGAACAACTTCAAACCTTCGTCCTTCGGGACTTCGGGAATTTTGACATTTGTTCATGATGAAACTCTCGAAGTAAATATCCCAGAGTGACATAGCTTGTGCACAAGACAATTTCCTCTTGACACTTGTCATCATATGATTATTCCATGTGTACCTGCTGACATGGTCTTCCACATGTCCTTGCTGATGTGGTTTGTTGACGTGGGTGAGATGTGTAGGCAGTGTAGTGGAGTGTGGAGGCAGAGTGCGGTAGTGGAGTATGACGTGTAGCGGGTAGTGGAGTGTGAAATCGGAGCGTGGAGGTGGTATGTATGAGTGGTTTGGTGGTTTACTCAGAGGGGGGTTTAGTTGGTAAGTGGTAATGAGTGAGGGGGGTCTGAGTTGAAAGAAAGGTGACACATATGAGGGTACCACATGGGAAATACCACCAACTCGGACCCCACCCCCATGGTTAAAGGAAGAAAGGTCGGGGGGGGGGTCCGATATGTCCTGTCGACCATAGATCTAAGTGCCTGATTATCGACCGCTGAGATTAGCATGTCCTTTTTCTAACTTATCTTGTCCTTCTACTTTAGAATGATTTGATGGCTGAAATTTACTCTGGCTCTTTGGCTCTCTGGACTTTAGGGATTTCAAATCTCAAACTTTGCTCCCTGTTTATCCTATCCTTCACTTAATTTGATCTGATGGTCGTGAAGACTCTCGAAGTAGATCCATGATCAAGGATTTTGATCCAGATCACATTTCTGTAATGCGCTTTCCCTTCTGAGCTTCGATCTCTACATATTGTTTACTTCTCCTCCCAAGCTTATGATTTTCCTGTTTTCCATCGTCATTATTGTTCTTGCCATCAATGAAAAGCACACGCTTCCTTTAAAACATGCCAACACTTATCTATAAAATAATTAGTATATAAAAAAAATTTAATTATTGATGCCAAAGTTAAAAGATTGATAAATAACAACTTGAATGGGTTGATGGTTTTGTAATCACCGCTGTCAACATTGTGCTAGATTACATAGTGAATAATACGTTATAGCTGAATCCAAACGAAAACCGCCACAGGCAAGGTGAAATTCACCAGCATAAATACCACCTGCATCATGGCTATAAAGAAACTATTAAATACGAAAGTTTAGAGCATTCTTGCCAGTCCTCAGACAAACTCTACACTGTCAACGACTGGATAATAAAAATCGAAGGGACGGTTACAACAAGGCAACATTCTCATTGTTTTAATCTTGAAGTAATGGTTGATGTTCTAGGCATGATTGTCATATCCTTTTCAAGAGGTTGTTGTATATTTATTTTTATTTAGAAATTCAATATATAAAGAATATTTACTACAAACTTTTCAATTGAATAAATAAAGAATATGAGTAACAAATATCAACGATTGTCAACCCGCATATATAAAGAATGCCAATGATTGTCATACAGAATATGCAAGCATGGAAACGATTTATCAGACATCCTCTTTTATTTCAAGGAATGCCAATGATTAGAAAGAATGCCAATGATTGGCCAACACAAAGTTTATACAGAATATATGTATGGTATATATAAAGAACATGGTGATTTGCCTACATGGAAATGTAAAGAACACCAACGAAATGTACAACATAGCAACGATTTGTCAGTCATATACATAATATTTACTACAGACTTTTCAATTGAATAAATAAATAATATGTATAAAGATATCAATGATTGTCAACCTGAATATATAAAGAATGCCAATGAATTTTCATACAGATTATATAAAAATATCTACGATTGTCATACAAAACTTTGTGTACATTATATAAAGAATACTTCAACGAATTGTCAATGCAAAAAGAATAATGATATTAATGATTATCATACATAATCTACAACGCATAGCCACGATTTTTCAGACAACCCCCTTTACACATTTCTGAGAAATCAATTATAAGGAGAAATTAGCAAGGATTCAAGATGCCTTGCTATCCATTAAAAATCAAGGTGAAAACTTACTTAGCGTGATATAAGGACTGCATAATACTTCCAATTCATATTTAAAGATATATAAGAGGATTGTATTCTACAAAGAAGTAAGCAGGGATATCAAGATAAATATTTCATCTTCATGGGAAGGAACTAGATAAGATCAATCGAGTCAAGCGACAATAATATTCCAGCCATCATACAAATCCATTAAGGAATTAAATCAAGATCAACATAAGTTTAACTGTGAAAAAGAACTCAAACACTAATTTGAATTCCATTTAAGAAGTGTAAAGGGAGATCAACGAAATAAGCAGTGTAAAGGGAGTGAAATTTAAGAAGTGTTCAAAGATTACATCATAGGGAACCTAGTAATGAATACATATATAGTAAGCACAAAAATCATTCACACAGAAGGTAAAAATATAGTAAAGAAACACAGTGAATCAACCCAATACACCGTTGGGTGGGTAACATGAATTTTTAGAAGAAAGGAACAAAGATATTGTTGAGAAATAAGGAGGAAATTTCCTTGTACACAGTAAGGACTTAGATGGGTAGAGAAATTATCCTTCACTTATTATCGATGCACAGGAAAGTAGGGCATTTGAATCTAAATCTTTAACATTGGAGTATTTGACTCCTGGCCAACTGCTCAAGCACAAACTAATAACTGAAAGGATAAGAACAAAATATAAAGACACAATTTCCTTGTATTAAAAACAATAGAAACACAAAGTAAAATAAAATAATGGCTCAAGAACCAAAACAAAGTCTTCCTCTGTAATAATACAATGCAGTAATAATCCCAACCAGAACAGGAAACTACAATGAAACGCAGTCAAAAAACAAAGCTCAGAAACATAAATTTAGTGACCCTTTTGTGATTTCACACGGCGCACTATCTCCCAGATAAAAATTCATATGCATAACTAAACGAGTCTTTTCTTTCAACAACATCTACGCAAGAGATATTTAGACAAAAAAGAAATGCATGAACAAGTAATTGAGCTATTAATTAATACAAATTATGCACATGTGTATCATAGCCAATTGCAAAGAACTAAATGTCCTGCACTTGCGCTCCGTCCAAATCTGTCTTGTCGACCGATGAGACCTCACCAGTACCTCCCATCCAATGCTAGGGGTACTCTTCTTCCCCATGAGCCCCCTGAGCTGCAAAGAGGCCACACACACAATAATAGAGAATGCTAGCATCGAGTTCACCTCACAAGGTCGAGCTACCACTCATTACCCGAGCTGAGTATCCCAACTCCCACAAGAAAAAGTTCAGTCAAGATGAAATTTCAGCAACGTAATTTTACGCAATCCAGATGTGATCCATACTCCTCCTCTGCCATCTCTTTTATAGAGTTTCTTAGTCATTAGTTTCCCAAACCCTCATTAGATTCCTTTTTTATTTAATTAATTAGGAAAAACCTCCCCTGTACACATGTCGCTCGATCCCCTAGTTGCACCATAAAATCAATTTTATTAATTAATTAAATATTCCTATTTCCCTCACCCACCTAAAAGAATTCCTAAAAACTCTCCTCAGTGTCCCAGTATTCCCTTACAATTCTTAAATGACTTATGCCTTACTTAATTCCTAGTTGAGTAAATAAATAGAAAGTTCCAAGGCTAGATTCCTTACTAAGTTAGACATTCCCCTTTCTTTTTAAGTTTACCCTTTTCTTTAAGTTTCCCCATTTTCTTAGGTTTCCCCCTTTTATTGAAGTTTCCCCTTTTTATAACTAAATTCAGAATTAG